>QEOT01123701.1:0-48269 GCA_003123785.1 Pterocarya stenoptera
CTCTTGGTATGAGTTGCAGTCCACTCTGCAAAAGTAGCCAAAAGTTGTTTTGCATCCTCAATTAGGAGACCACCGTAGCTCCAATCAATGTGGGAGGTATTTAGTAAGTTTACAACCTGCATGGACTCTCCCTCGAGTATGAATTTTGTCACACCCAACTCTTTGC
The DNA here is from genome assembly GCA_003123785.1 of Pterocarya stenoptera. Taxonomy (NCBI): domain Eukaryota; kingdom Viridiplantae; phylum Streptophyta; class Magnoliopsida; order Fagales; family Juglandaceae; genus Pterocarya; species Pterocarya stenoptera. The sequence goes on from QEOT01123701.1 coordinate 167, forward strand.
GGAAAATTGTACTCATCATCATAGCATAAGCCTTTCCACAGAAAGCACTCATTTTCAATCGTCTTCTGGCTTGGATGGTGCCAATAACCTTCCCAGCACATGCAATCTCTTGAGATGCCTCCAATACCAATTAGCCCCTCATCTTCATTTAGAGTTGCATCCCAGTTCATTTTATAAGTTCCTACAGGAGGCCTTACCCATTTGACAGCAGTATGTATTCTAGTTCTTGGCATACTTGGGACCTCACTGTTTTGGCTTTGTCTAATAAGTTCTAATTCCCTCCTAGCTTTGCATATGAGTAGATTAGGATGCATAAAGCCTTTACCATGAATAAAATCATTTCTTCAATCTATTCTTATGGACATGCATGGGAACAAAGGTACTGCCTTTTTTATTTTTCAAAATTTCATAATTGTGTATGGTGTGAAAATGATAAGTACTATTTTTTATGAAAATATTAAAATATCACCCTTATAATTAATGAATATGATGCTCTCTACTTTCAAGTCTATTTATTGCAAAACATGATCATGTGATTTAGAAATTCTATTTCTAAAATATTAATTTCATATATACAATAATTTAAATTCCCTATATTTTGTTTAGATTATAGGTAGATGACTAGGGGTGGCAATATGTTACACGACCCATAAACGCAACACTAACACGATACGAAATTAGTTGATTTAGATTTGATGTGAACGGGTTTGAATCAAAATGGGTTGACCAGTTAAGAACGACTTATAAACGGGTCAAGCATAGGTCAACCTATTTAAAATGAAATCAACCTATTTTGATGAGTTTAGAATTTATTTCAATATTATAATTTTATTATTGTTAAGTCACAATATTGATATTTCTCAGTACGCCCATGTTTTTATTATTCGGATTGTAGTTTTAGATCAATGCTCATTTCTGTCATTATATGGTTTGTAACATTAGTTTTATTATATGTTAAAATCTGAAAAATATCGATATGTATTTTTTAAGATATTGTGGTTATTAATAAATATAGATTTTAACTTTTATGTGAAATTATGTTAATCAGGTCAAATGAGTTATGCGTTTTAGTTCAACCTATTTATATGAAACAAACAGGTTTAAATGAGTCATGTCGTGTTAAGATATTTTTAATTAATTATTAAATAGATCAAAATGGGTAACACGACACTACCCGTTATCTAAATGAATTTAGTTAGGATTTGAAAGCTTGACACATTTAGTTTAACGGGTTGGATTCAAGTTGACCTATATAGTCAAATATCTATAATTTGAAATGACACGAACACGATACGAAAACACGATTTGCTGAAGACACACTAAATTTCAGTACTAGAAATAAGCATTCCAATGATTGTGATTGAACAAGCAGATGTAGGAAACTTCAAGGAAACTAAGTCGAAATTACAAATTTCTTCCATTAAATTAAAGGCGAAAACGGAGTACTTTCAAAACTCAATAAAACAAAAGGAAAACGATATTCGATGAAAATTCAATTCAAAGATCAGAAGGTACTGTTAATTACGATACTAATTTCTTTCTGACTTTTCACAGAAATTTATTTTTATATGATGTAAAAATAGGGTACGATGCCTTTAAAATTCTAATTAATGCGTGCCTAGCTCCAGACTAATTTCAAAAGCTAGCCATGCATTATATATTCTACCTAGCTACCTGATAAATATTATAAATGTATTTCACATGGCTAATAACCAAATTAATATAAGCTTTAATTGAGAAATTCTGGTTTTCATATAATATTGTACGTTCTACATCTAATTGGTCTTGATCATCAACATAATTTTCTTGCTAGTTCCTAATAATTTTCCTGTAATTTCAAATCAATGGAAAAGAAGGTCGCCGGACAATTAATAATTAGGAGGCCTGGATTAATTCATTAATTATCATGTTAATTTTTTTAATTATTGTCCAAATTTTAAGTACTACTCCTAGTCATGAAATGAGTTGGGTTTGCTAATACTTATTAATAATATATATAATTTTCTTTAAAATATCCAATTGTCAATAAAAGAACTAGAAATTCAAACCCTAACAACTAATTCTGACTGACTGCAATATGATTAAATAGCACACGAATGCAACCCTATTATTCTTTATTTCTCTGAGTTTTCATGCAATTTGAACATCCGTACGTACGAGTCTATTTTTTTAGTTATTTAATTTTTACAACTTGTTTATTTAATTAGGTACTGCATGAACATGATCAGAGCTAGGTAGCAGAGCATTCATCCCAAGTAATTGAAGATCAAGAAAAGTACCATGCATTAATAGATCGATGCGCAGCCTGCATGTCCGCGGTGTTGCCCTGCCGCCGAAAAAAGTTGACCCCCCGGAGCTTCTTTTCATTAAAAATGCACGCGCGAGGGCTTCAATCGAGAGACTAATCATAGCTTTGGGCTTCACTAATCATAGTTTGGTGAGATCACCTAATTCATTAATATAAAGTACAAAAACTTTAGTCTAAATTACAGGACGAAGATCAGAAAAAAAGGGGGGACAACTTTATCATGTGTTCACGTGCAAACACATTAATTACACAACATTTTGGAAAAATAATCACGAGAAAAATGTGAGGAAATTCCCCTTAGTACTGTACTTTTGTCGTAACGTGTGCGTTTACAATAATGGAGAAAGAGAGAGGAAACAGCTAGACCTCTCACGCCACTCCAAAAATTATTTAAAAAAAAATATGAAACTTTCCTCATCTATTGTGTCTGGTTGTGCATCACATCGTGAGTGCAATATTAACCACAGAAAAATACAGACCTTGACCTTATTTATAGTAGCTAGTTTGAGTGGCTCTCCGAGAAGGAGCTTAGAAGCACCCATGAAAGTTCGTTCCGAGGTACGTAGTACTCCGAGTCTCTTTACGAGTTAATCAGCTTTTAGCTTTTTCCTGCGGATAATCACCCTAAGCAAGCAGCTAGCCTATCGTAACTCATGGAGCGGGGTACTGCAAGCAAGAAGAGAAAGATCTGCCATGATGCAGTTGATCATCAGGAGGAAGATGATGAACAAAAAATGGAGAAGTTCTATGCTCTTATAAAAACTTTTTGTGAGGCTCGTGAAAGTTTGATGATGAATGGATCCATGAACAGGATCGCAGAGAATAAGATGCTCAAAAAGCAGACGAAAATGAAGGAAGCTGAGAAGAAAAATGCAGCATGGAAGCCCTCGTTCCAACGTGAAGACTTCATGGAAGATCAGGCACCTCTGCACAACATGAACGTCGTCGTCTCTCCTGCTCATGTGACAATGTCGTTTGTGGGTTCTGCGCAAAGGGAAGAATTAGCAGATCATCAGAAAGAAAACACTGATCATAAAGATCAAGGGTTAGAGTTAAACCTAAGGCTTTCACTCTAAAACTGTTGCATGTACAGCCAAATTTGTGAAAGTAGTACTGGAGCTTCGTCGTCAAACCACGATATCTCCATCGATCATGTGAACGTTTCCTGCAGGCCAAACAGTATTTTTATTCTGATCCAGCTAGAATTCCATTTTCCTTGCAGAATCATTACGCACCATACACTTAGTTAGCGATCGACTTTTGATCAGTTTGGCTGACAATTAGTTACAGTTGTTGAAGTTTTATCATGAATCTATCTGCTAGCTATATCCTGATTTAGGTTATGCTTGGATATATAAGAAATAATTCCAACTTCTGAAAAAATTTAGCTGAGACTTAAAATTTATGAAATTTGCTTGCTTAATTAATTAATGATAAAACCGAAAAGAGAGAATAAATAAAAGAAATTGTAATACTCATGTACTATATATCTGATATAAATTTTATGATCATGTCGAGCATCATGCATGACTTTTATTTACATGACAGCAATTAAGGAGATGTAGAATAAATATATATATATATAATCTCCTTAATTAATTAAAATATCATAAAGTAGTTTGATTAAATACGGCTTCGATGGAGCTAGCTAGGCCGTATAATTCTCAAAAGGGATTAATAGAACATTCAATTTTTCTTTGTGCGAATAGGTTTTTTTTTTTTTTTTTTAATCAAAATGGCCGGCAACATGCATGTCATGATCATGATGCATGAAATGCTTCTGCATAAAACTCTTGTGGCCCATCATAGATCAATTAAATTATTGTACCAATACTTTATGAGAAATATTGATGCATCCATAGGGCCGTGTTTTACGGGATTTTCACGCAACGTGCAAACTGTGCAAAAATTCTAAGAACAACTCCCCGTGCTGCCGTGCACAACTCGTTTCTCTTGATCGATATAGACTAGTCATTGCTAGCTCTACGTTATGTATAATTTGCAATCCCACATTATCATAATCATGTCCTCTCTCTATGAATATATATATATATAACTCCAGTCCTAGGGGTTGGCTTAAGTGATAAATATATATATATATATATAGCTTGATCTTGGTGGTATGCTCTTTCTAAGGTCTAAGGTTCGAATCTTCTTAAGTGCAAACAATTTCGCCATCGGACTAGTAAGGAATTTTCACTTTAAATTATCCGAAGTGCACTTATGAAAAATTCCTTACAGAGAACTTGTACGCATCTAGTATTGGTATTAGTCGAGATGGTGTTCCCAAACGCTCAATCATGCCAATAAAAAAAAATATCCTCTCTATGGATGGAATGTCCTAATCAATTTTTAGCCCCTATATATGTGTGTGTATATATATATATATATAGTTGGGATTCGTTGTTTCTAATTCACGTCATAATAATCACCTCAAGTAGTGGAAATAGCAAAAGATATTGTACGTGATCCAAGTCAAGAATCGAACCACACCGAAATGGATGGAACACAGTCCTCCAGCAATTGATGTCTCCATTATATATAACATCATCATGATACTGTCAAACCCTTTAATTTACGGGCCTAAAAAACCACATATATACCATATATCGAATATAATCGAATTCTATAAAGATCGATACGTACTACTTTCTCATGAGACAGTTGCAGTACTAGCTAGACTTAAACTTTTTAGTGCTCTTTAATTAATTAGTACAGCTTCTTGAGGCATGCATCATGCATCGATCCAGTGTCTATCTGCATCAATCGATCATGATCATGTTGTAAATGTGTAATATAATGTGTCTATCTTTTCGAATGATGAAAAATGTCTTGGATCAAACAAAATATATATAAAAAAAAAAAAATCTTAATTTTCTACATATAATTATGTATTTACAACTTTTTTGCCACTTTTTTTTAATCAATCAATTAATTGTTATTTAATTAAAAATAACCTGAGATAACTACCTTTATTTAGATTTAAAAATAAATTTTTAAAAAATCTAAAAACTTATTATTTTTCAATTTTCAAATCGAGAAGAGTGCAATGATTAAAAAAAAGGAAAAATAAATTATTACTCCATCTGGTGTCACGAGCGTGCGTCACATTGTAGGTCCAAGGATTTAAATTACCTAGCTATCCTGTGGACCACTTAAGTACTACGTCTGAGACGTGAATTTATTGAATTACCCTCGTAGGGCCAACACCTAAATTACCTAATATATATATATATATATATATAAGTAAAATATTCTAACTTTGATAAACAAATGCTATTCATATTCATCATATATATAATTTTTATTTTTTTTTATTTTTTTATTTAAATATAAATATTTATATATTAGTATATATTTAAATAAAATATTAAAAATAATAAATTATATATTAGTATATGATATAGAGGATGATAAGTAAAATTTTTTTAAAAAAATTACATAAAAATAAACCTACAAACTGATAAGACTTATATAATAAATTGATTAGAAAATTATTTTTATTGTAAATTAGATCTAATAAATCTCATAAAATATTTTTAATTTATGAATTTATTTTTATATAATTGTTTTAGTCGGAACATTGACTGTAATTTACTGCAAGCATCTGGGTCAAAGAACATGGCAATTTGGTCATTTAGAACCAAGAAAGAAACATACCATAAATTATTCCACACCATGACCAATGGAACATGACTATATTTTTCTATATCAATTGAGCGTTTCCACGAGAAGTAGCGCTGAAGCAACCTAGAAACTGCGTACTCTCTCTCGAGAATCTTTCTGTCCTCTTTGTCGTCTTCTTGCACAAAATATCACATGGAAGGCGCAAGCAAAAAGAGAAAATACTGCCTTGATCATGATGACGACGATGAGGAAGATGACGAACAAAAAATGGAAAAGTTTTTTGCGCTCATCAGGAATATCCGAGAGGCTCGTGATGAGCTTGTGAGATCGAATGGCCCAGATGTAATAAAGGGATCGATAGAGAACAAGAGATCAAAGAAGAATATAGTCATCGAGGAAGAGAAGAAGATCAAGATCGTCACTGAAGGTTGGAAGCCGTCCTTCGAACCCGAAGACTTCATGCTCATGGAAAAGGTGGCCGGAGCTCAGCTCAAAACAGTTCTGGGTTCTTCTCAAATTCAAGAAGCTGATCAGGAAAAAGAAGAAGAAAAAGGTCTACTAGACTTAAAGCTCTCACTTTAGAGTGTACTTCCCACAAGTACTCATGCAAAGAAGATTAGATAAAACCCTAGCTTCTGTTTATATATATTAGTGAAGTTGTTAATTATCTAGATGTATGTATGATGGAGGGTCATGAGATCTAGGGAAATTTAAAGCTAAGTAGCAAGCTAGCTGTGCCATTCTAGCTATCACTTTAATTAGGAACTGAGTTCTTAGCAGCTCGAAATCATGATAAATACAGAAAAACTACTCTGTAATATCTCAAGTTTTAATAGCTAATTATGATCATTTTATACTAGACGTTTGGCTTACATCCAATTATATATATATTTTTCGCTAAATATGTCACGTAATTAAGTAAATGAATGAAATAAATAAATTAAGTCGAATAAATAATGAATGTTATCCATTCATATTTTTACAGATTTCAGTCCTCAATATAAGTCGAAACTTAATTTACGCCGGAAATTAAGGTCCGGTTTGGATCTTGAGTTAAGATGAGATAAGTTGAGTATTTTATTGATAATAGTGTGTTGATCAAATGGTAGAATGAGTTTTGTGAAGTTTATCTAAAATAAATTTAGATATGTTTGAATGTTAAGATGCGCTTATATATATTTATGGAAAGTTGAAAAATGTTGTAAATTCTACGTGTAAATAGATGTTAAGTAAAAAAAAAAAAAAGTTATGAATCTTACGTGTAAAGAAGTTTTGGTTTGAGATGAGTTTAATAATTTAAAAATTAGATATTTAAATGTTAAATTCAATTTAAAATTCACGTGATTATGATTCACATGACTGATCAAGAAGCTGGCAAGCAAGCACTTGTAATTATTTAAATTAAAGTGAGTACGTTCGATACTCCGAGAGGGTCCCAAGATTTCATTTGGGGTCGAAACAAGAAATTGGGTTATAAATTGGAGGTGGAAATTAAGAAAGCAATATTCCTAGGCGGCGTTTCACATGACCAATTAAGGTATTATATTTGGCTGTGGTCCCTTTACGAAGACTTTTGTCTTTTATTCGATTTAATTAGTAGCATCTTAATTTAATTACTACGAAGAACGGCCTTTTACTGCATTGCTTGCGTGTAATTAATTACGTTTCGGTAAATTGACCATTATTGGAGTTGAAAAGGATGGGAAGTAATTGAGTCCGGAACTAGCGAAGTCGACCAATTTATTTTTTTTATTTTTTTATTTTTAGAAAATTATGGATCATGTTACAATGCTGCTAGTATATACCACTGGGCGTAGGTGCCCCTAGTAGCACTACAATTGCATTTTTTTTTCTTTTCTTTAGAAAATTATGGACCATGCTACTATGCTGCTAGCATATACCACTGGACGTAGGTGCTCTTAGTAATCATTTTCTTAATCATTAAAAAAAAAAAATGAAAATACATAAACGAACAAACCCATAACTAGGACAAAACTAGGAGGCAAGTACATATATAGCAATTTCAAAAAATTATAGTACCTAATTACCTAATAATTCAAAGTGCATATATACCACTTTGTTGGATTATAGGATTCAACGATCTTCCTTAGAGACTCGTTAAATTTATAAGAGTCTATTAGTGCTTGATAGTCCAACTCGTCAGTGTACCTTGTGTGCATGAAGCCCATCATGCCTACCCGCAACACGTGCACTACCAAAGTGTATAACGAAATAAAGTTGTACTTCTACTAACAGTAATTACTTTTGGTCTAGTAGTAAACTCTTGATTCTAACAAGTAAATACAACTCAATTCACTCCTCTTGATCCTAATGTGTAGAAAGTGTTCTACACATAGAATAGTTGAATCATCACATGTAAGGTAATCGTAAGTGTAGAGAGTATTCTATACAGACTTTTTGTAATGGTACTGCTTAAAAGTGTAATAGGTTTCTATTTCCATCTGAACGAGGTTGAATAGTGAATTTGGAGATTCTCAAGGAGTAGCTTGAGGCGATGATGTAGGCAGTGTAGCTAAACTTCGTTAAAATTCTGAGTTTTCTTTTCTCTTACCCTTACTATTTATATTTACTATTATTTCGTATTTTGTTCATATTTTATATTACGTATTTGGTTTATAATTGTTAGTTTTTAAATACAAACAAATTTACCACCTCCTGTGTTAGTCATCTGGGCAACAATATTAGTATCAAAGTAAGGGTTCTTTTATAAGATTAACTATCTTTTGAGTTAAGATCTTATGGTTAGCATTGTAGCTATCTTTGGTGAGTGTCAATCTAGTAGTCGGCATCCACTATTTTATGGAGACAATTACACATTCTAGAAAGTTAGAATGAAAATATTCATTCAGGCTCAAAGTCGAGAAATTTGGAAATACGTTATAAATAGACCTTATATCCCATCAAAAGTTGTTGATGGAGTAAAGATTAAAAAGAAAGAAGAAGAGTTTGATCATGAAAACGAGAGAATACTAACATTGAATTCAACAATTATAAATTTTCTATATAATGCTCTCGATGGGAATGAATTCAATAGAATAATAACTTGCCAGACAGTAAAGAAAATTTGGGATAACTTGGAGATAACTTATGAAAGAACTTCGCAAGTCAAGGAATCAAAAATTTATATTCTTACTCATGAATATGAAATATTTAAAATGAATAATGATGAATTTATTTTTATTATGTATGCTCGCTTTAATAACATTATAAACAGTTTGATAGTTCTTGACAAAGTTTATTCTAATTTGAAAATAATTTCTCAAGATAGAGACTTTAAAAAATATAAAATAAATAAACTCATTGATTCACTTACTATCTATGAATATATATTGACTTCATGAAAAGAGGCCATCATGGGCGGTAAGGGACCCGATGAATTCTTTTTTCGGTACATATCACGTCAATTAATTTTCTTTAATTTTCAAATCTTTTTGCGCAAATGAGATCTAACTTTTTCTTTAAATAATACCAATCTCGTCGTTTCAAGGGAAAAGGCTACGTTTCCTTTAAACTCATCATGTTGCATCAACTATTGGTTTCACATGTGGAAAGGAGAAAAAGATAACCTTAACCTTAAAAATCGAATTATTTTTACTAAAAGAGTACTAGCGATACACACGGGTAAGGACTCGAATTATTTTTTACGCATTTTCTACAAATCTCTTCTTGTGTTTTATACAATTTGTGATTAGTATTATGCCTATAAATATTTTATAAGAAAAATGTTAATTTGTCCACTCCATTTGTCTCTTCATTTTGACATCTCATATATATATATTTTTTTTAAATTTTGTCTTTGCTTAATAGTTAAGGAAGTAATTATTAGTGTATTGATTTTTTTTTATATTTTTAAAAAATATTTTAAAATGATAAAAAAAATATGAATACAAAAATTAAAATTAAAATTAAAATTAAATTTTGAACTAACGGTAAAGTTGAGCGGTGTACTCTAAGCAGCAGAATAGTACTGCTCATTTTATAATTATGAGACGATGCATGAATTACATTGTAAAAAAATATAAAATAATTATAAATCTATAATTCTTGTTAACTTTGCTAAACAGGGCGCTCTTTGTACAGGACAAAATAAAACTCAATTTGTGGTAATTCAAACTTAAAATACAAGGGCAAAGACTGATCTCTCTCTAAAAGAAAAAAAGAAAAACACAATCACTGTGATTTATTAGACAAAGCTGACATTTTTTCTTTTTCTTTTTGTTATGAATTAATTAGGTTTTCACAAACCTTTTCTATTCGATTCTTAATTATTACCGATAGTTAATTAAGTTAGTTGCTCTTTCAAGTATCGGTTAAGTGATGACCATAGCCCCCACATGTTAATTCCCTTTTTCCACCTTAATTTTCACTTCATCAAAGTATCCATTTCAACCTTATATTACCAATAATATTAACGTTAAGTTTGGATAGTGAGTTAAGATGATCAAATGGATTGAGATGAAAGCTAAATAAAATATTATTAGAATATTATTTTTTAATATTATTATTATTTTAAGATTTAAAAATTTTAAATAATTTATTATATTTTGTGTGAAAATTTATAAAAATTATAATAATGAGTTGAGAGCCCACCTCAATCCAAACCGAACCTAAATAAAAATTTTTGATGTGGATGTCATATTTTTCTTTTTTTTCTTTTTTTAAAAAAAGAAAGTGTGCAAGACAAACACACTCTAAAACTATATAAATAATTGCGTTGTGTTGCTCCTTTCCACTCAATCCATTAACACCCTGCTTGACTTTCTACTCCTACGTTGTGGCCCGTTGGTGTCGCATAAATAATGGCCTTGATCTTACGTACCCTCCAAGTGTTGGGGGACAGTTAGAGGTTCCCTCATCTTCAAATTCAAGCAAGCTATCATTTTTAAAAGAGATATATGGTTCTCACTCATTAATTTCCTCGTACATTATATGAAAATTAAAATCATTCAATATAATAATAATGAACCAAATTAAATATATGGGAGCAAATTTTAGTACTTTTTCCCGTTAATTCGAATAAAATAAGGTAAAACTTAGAAAAGAAACTGTAAAGATCAATATAAATAAAAATTAAATGATTTGGTCTTGTCTAGATTTTAAAAAATTTGGAAAATTACGTTTTTAAAATTTCATTATTCCCCAAAAGTTGCGGAGTCCATGATAATGAGTAATTACTTTTATTTATTTTAAATAAAGCTGGTAGGGTATTTGGAAAATGTCATTTTCAGAGCATTAGTATCAGTTTATATATAATTCTAGCTAAATTTTAGCTGAACATGACCTCTTGACTATTTTACATGGTGATCTAGTTGCTATGTATCCTACATTGGATTATAGAGAAATGATATTTACAATCTTAATGTATATAAATCTCGTATACTTTATTCGAAAAAAACTAGATAAATTTGAAATCTATATTAAAAAGAGTATGTTTGTAATAATAGATCCTAACTTTTAAAAAGAGATCACACCTTAAACTATATCTAGAATTACCCTTATCCAAAAGTTTGGCTAAACTCTTAAAATAATATTATCTAATATTTCTTTATTTTTTTTAAAACACAAGGATGCCACTTGCATGCTGCAGCGTTCTGTATACACACAAGCAATACAGACATGGATGCTTTATTTTGAATTTTCTTTCAAATAATAATTTATACACAAATGTTTGGATGTTGAAATGATTTCAGATGATTTATAAATAATAGTAAAAAATTAATAAATAAAAAAAGTTAATGAATAATTTGTTAAGAATAGTGAATAGTAGTGAGACTACTTCACTTGTCAAACAAAGCCTAAAGCATTCGTAGCTGAAACTAGCATAGCAAACAAATTTGTTGGGGCATTGTAGCAAAATGTTATTTTACTCGGAAGTATTACTATTAAGTCTACACATCACACATCATATACGTTGCATAACTTGATTTGTAAGATTCAAATTTTAAAATATATATTCTAAACAAATTATATCATGTGGATGGTGTGTGATGTAAAGATTTTAGAATATAATTATTATTTAGTCCATGCTTGACTAGCCCAGTATAGATATTTGATTAGGGTTGTGCAAAACTTTTGTAGACTCTAACTTCGACTAACGTTTGCTTAGGCTTCGACTCCAATAGAGTAGAATAGTTCAGAATCGAAGTCAAAGTTCTTTTGGAAAAAAGATAGTCGAAGTCAAAGTCGGGGTCAGAGCTAAAGTCAGCTCCAACTTCCGAATTCCAACTCTGATAGTTTAAAAAAAAAATGTAAATTGACACATTGTAATATATTTCTAATAAAATTGAAAATAGGTTGAGTAGCTTAACGATTGGCGGTATTATTTTGTAAACCTGCATCACGAGTTTGAGCCCCATGACTGGAAGACCGAATTCATTGAGTTTTTTTAAGACTCTTAAAATGAAGCCATATAAATCTTTCTATATATTCATCTTTTTCCTTTTCACTAACCCTAAACCTACTCATTTCATTCTCCCGTCCCTTCCTCTTCTTTCTTCTTCTCAATGTTGCCCAACAGTTCTTTTTCACGACAACATCAAATGCAGACTGGTCAAAACATACGAGCTTGGATTGATTTCAATTGAGATGTATGTTGGATTTTTTTGCGTCAAAGACTGAATGGATTGAGGCACAAAGGGTTTTAGCTTGGAGCTTGAGTGACACAAGAGCTTGAGTGAATGGATTTGAACTCATGTATTTCTACTTGGGTGCAGTTGGTTCTTTCTTCTTCATGTTCCTAACGTTTCATCTCTTATATATTTTTTTCTCATCTAAACTGATAAGATTGTTATAAGTTATGAAATGAAATTTGAGTTTTTGGGATTCTATAGATTAGGAAGAAGAAAAAGAAGAAGAGCAAATTAGTGCATTTTTATCTTTCCACCCAAGCCCAACTCTGACTAGAGCTTCAATTCCAACTCCAAAACTTCAATTGAAGTTGGAATTCGTTTTTAATAGAAATCGGAATCAGTGTTAGAGTCAGAACTCAGTCTTATAGTCTAAGCTACAAATTATATCTATATCTTTTTAATTTTTAAAATTTTTAAATTTATCTTCTCAATAAAATTATACCACATAGATATATATGTGGTATAAAAGTTCTAGAATAGAATTATTCTTTAATTCATGCTTGACTAACCCATATACATGTTTGATTACAGACTAATCTACCAAAAGTATCTATATCTTTTTAAGTTTTAGAAATTATTTAAATCAAGAAATCTCAATTCGCGTGGAATCCAATAAGATCCGTGTTGTCAGCATGACGTTATCCAAACAAGTCTATATAAAATTATTTTTGTTAAATTTAAAATAATAATAATATTAAAAAATAATATTTAATCTTTAATGTAAAATACTCCTAACAGCCATGTGCGGTTGGTATACGGTGTAAAATTTAATTTTATAGTCTTTAGTTAAAATATTAAAACATTAAACACTAGTTTGATTAAAATAAAAACTTTTCAAATAAATTTTATTATTTTCAAAGAGCTTATAGAAATCGTACACGGGTCAACTTATATAGATTATATTTTTGTTAAAAATGTTTTAGTAATAAAAATAAAATTTATAATTAATATAATTTTATATAATAAATTAAATTTTATACAATAAATTATTTTTATTATAAAATAAATACATTTCAAAATCAGCAGATTCGAAAATTTTTATTTTTTTATTTATGTGGTGTATAATAAGTCGTCCTAGGAGGTGGGGCCGTGGGCAAAAGTCTAAGAAAGCATTGATGTAGTGGTCAAAATCGTGACAAATTTTGCAGCGCGTTGGGACCAGCTAGAACCGCAACCCCATATCCCACGTCACCCTTTGTACGTCACCTCACATCCCACCACAGCCTTATTCGCTTCTTTTCCACACTATTATTCCCTTTTCCTGTTCTACGTAAACTGCCTACGCTCCCAAGCACGTATCCATGATGACGTCATTCCTCACGTCGTCCTAATCTCCCATTTACCTTTTTGCCCCATTATCCCTCCTCACACCCACCCGAGACCAGATGGGTACGTTTGTCTTTCTATTTCCCAGCGCCCCCGTTATATATAACCGTTGAAGAACTTGGAAACGCAAATCGAGCAAGCCTCGTTTCAATCGCTGAAGCTGACTCTTCGTGCTTTTGCTCTGTTTGGTTTAAAAGAAAAAATAAAGATCGTCCATGGAAGACGACAAGAGCTTGAGGATTGGGGACAATAAGCAGAAAGAAGAAGAAGAAGACGACGTGAAAATGGAGAAGTTTTTTGAGCTGATTCGAAGCTTTAGAGAGGCACGTAATTATTACAAAAGAAAGGAATCGACGGATCAGTGGGAGATCAAGAATAACAAGAACAAGAGAATGAAGAGGATCGAAGGTGAAGAGCAATCCGGTGGTAATTACTGGGTTCCAAAGTTCGAGCGAGAGGATTTTGACAAAGAGGTTGAGTTCAGAAAGCCTGATCATCCTCTGGCGCCTCTGGTCTATCCTCGTAAATGCAACAAAGACAAGGACATGAAAGGAGGAGAAGAAGATGGCGGTCTAGACCTCAGACTCGCCCTTTAAGTAAAAGTGTTGGGAGTTTGTCGATTATAATCTTGTTTGTGTAATTAAAATCAGGTTTCTTGTATTTCTTTTAAGCAGAGTGATGGATTAATATTGTTAAAGATGATTGCCAAATAAGGTGTTAACTTGGAGGCAACAGATTATTTGAGTAAAATTTTTAAAAAAATGATATTTCCAATCTGTGTGTAGGAGCCCCCTATTTTGAAAAAAAAAAAAAAAAGGGCTAAACATGAAATATATATTAAAAAAATTAAATTTTTAATAATAGATTTAATTCATTTTTGAAAAGAATATAATAATACTTATAACTTATAATTATATCTAATATTATTATGATTATATCTAATATTATTATTTGAGTAATGCAAAATTTGATTTTCAAGTCGTTGTTTGGTAAAGTATTATTATTTAATTGATGTAGACGTTGTGATTTACATACTGAAAATAAAATAATTTCTGAAATTTTCTAATCCACGTCAAACCCGAAAAAATATTGCTTTTTTTAGTGATCATTTTTCTTTTCTTGGTGTAATTCTACTCTTCTAAGAGCACTATCAATAGCTTTTTCATCTTATCTTTTAAAATATATTATCAAAATTTACTTTTTCTATTTTACATACTAATTTTTACAATATACCATACACCAGCTTATCTATTTTTTCTTTATATCATTTAAATATTATATTTTATAATATTTTTTATTCATTTCTAATATTTTCTTTAACTATCAATAATATCCTCCTATCTTTTAATATTTACAATATCTCCCCATATTTATTCATCTTCCTCCTAACTTCTCTCTCTCTGAAAACCAGAAATCACTAGCTCCAAAAACAGAAGCCGAAAAAATTTGGAACTCAACATCAACTAGCTTCCGATTTGAACCCAACCCCACCACTTCACATCTCTCCAATCTGCCAAAATCACCTTTAAATCCATACCCAATCCACCATCACCCACTCTATTTCCAACCAAAGCAAACCCCACCCTCATCTCACACTCCAAAACCCATCAAAACCAGCTTCATCGCAAACCCATTTCGCAATCCCTCAACTTCACATAAGGGCTTTACACACAGAGGGGCTTTCGTGAAATAAGATGAATTTTGATGTAGATGAAAGAGTACAAGAAGTGAGAGAAATTAATTAAAAAATGTTTACATTCGTGAATAGTGTCAAGCTAAATGTAGCGGAAACACAGTACCAAACTGTAAAATAGAAATGAAGTAGAAAATATGTTGGATGTGCATTTTAAGCTAAATCCTTTAAATTATACAGATAGATGGATTTTACATAATCCATTGGAGTGCTCTAAGGCCACACACCACGTTTCTCTTCTTTTCAAAACACATCGTTAGACATAAAGACTCCTCCCAACGTTTTCCCCATTCTCCACGTTTCCTCCATTTGAAATATTGCTTCTCCTCCATTCGGATTCGCGCCCTCCCGCTGTGTTGCAGTATGTCCACCTCTAATCGACTAAAGAACGGCAGATTTGGTAGACTGTTGTGAAGCTCTTTTCTAAAGGTACTCTCTTTTTAGTCTTCTCTCTCTATGGCCATCTCTCTCTCTCTCTAAGAAATTGTAGTAAAATACAGAACTGTCGCTATTGCTCTGTTATTGCTGGGCTATTTCTGAGTTAGAAGCTTTCGGCATACCACTTGAGAGCGGACGAAACTTCATCTTGGGTGGAAAGGTGCAGTAACTTTTGGGTTAGGTAGATGGAAACCTCCTTCGTTGGACTAAAAAAAAAAAGGAAAGAACCCTTGGTTGGACTAAAAATAAAAAGAAAAGAACCGATTTCTTAAACCCAGAAATTCTTTTCCTTATTAAAGTTGGTCTTCGGTGGAAAGGTACAGTAATTTTTGAGTTAGGTAGATGAAAACACACTTTGTTGGACCAAAAAAAGAAAGAAAGAAAAGAACTCTTGGTTAGACTAAAAGAAAAAGAAGAAAGAACCGAGCTCTTACTCTTCCTTATTTCTGGTTTATTGAAACACCCCCTTCCTTATTCTTTCAATAAAGACAACACTTTATTATATTATTTCTTCAAACGAGAAATAAACAGATTTCTTCTATTAAGAATTATTATTAGAATGATTTCTTCTAATAAATAGATTTTGGCCGGTCATGGGGGGAAATGGATTCGCAGAGGGGAGGGGGAGAGCAAAAGGAGGGATCGTGTAATTGAAACTCTTGACCGTTTTGAAAATAAAACCGGTTTGCCACGTAGTGCGTGGTGTGGAATAGTTAACCGGAATTTCCCTTTTTCTTGACATGCATCTAAATAATTTATCGGTTTCCGTCTGTGTATTTTTTTTTTTACTAAAATGTAATTGACTAAAATGATAAATTAACCTTATGGATATAAATATCCATCCATGCGGTATAAATATTTTTAAATAAAATTATTCTAAAAATTATTTATATAGAAAAATTTTACATTGAAGGTTTATATCGCACATTTTTATTTAATTAATATGTGATTTATCATTTTTATCATTTTATCTTAATATTTAAATAGAAGAATAAAAATAATAAATCACATCTTAATTAGGTGGTAAAAGTATATGATATAAAATTTCTTTATAACATTTCTCAATTTATAAATGATAACATTTTGAATACTTAACGTTAAAGTGTAATTATTGTCCTTGTTAAACATAGAAACGATAGTGCTGGGAATGTGGGCCTCAACGGTCCACGAGGAACCAACGACCCAACCCAAGAGTTGCCCACGACCAAGCAAGCAACCCAACCCAACTTGCCGAACAAGAATGGTGACTTGACTTGGTGGGTATTTGAGGTTTGAGGTTTGAAGTTTGAGCAGCCTCACGGTTGTGGCGAGCTAGCAAGCAACAATGTTGACCAAAAATAAAAGCGCGCGGCTGTTGGTATTATAGGACCTCGCCCAGATGGAAGGCGAGATGTGGGCCAAATGTTATGAAAGACAGACTACAGTTCATTAATGAACGATGTTAAATGCTAAGATATTGGATAATACCAACAACTAATGCAAGATGTAACAAGGATCGGGTTGAACTCTCACGCAAGAACAAAAATTATTTGTTTACAATTATTTAAGAATAATTTTGTTTTATTAAAATTATATTTAATGGAGTGACATGGTTGTTGTAGAATAATGCTCTGTTTTGGAAAACTTACTTGTATTGCATTCGTGAACTACAAAGTATTTAAATAAAGTTAAGATGAACTCGTTCTGTTACAAAATAATAATCATTTAAATAAACAGCCTATACATCATCTGATTTGAATTCAAAAATAGATTACATGCCTAACTAATAGATTTTGCAGATAAGAAATTTGTTGCGGATGTTTTAAAATTTGAATTTTCAGTTGAACTGGTCATGTTGACTTGTTCTTCCACACACCCCGCAGTCGAAGGGGTAAAGAGTGGACCCTGAGATTGTCACGCAGAAGCTAAAAATGCTGAGAAGGCAAGGGCTTTGTAAGAGCATCTGCATACTGATCCTTGGTGGAGATGAGCCGAACATTTAGTTGACCACTGAGAACTTGATCACGGACATAATGAAAATCTATTTCAATATGTTTCGTACGTGCATGGAATAGAGGATTACTTGTGAGATAAGTGGCTCCAATGTTGTCACACCAAAGAATTGGAGGATGTATAATCGAGACATGAAGATCTGAAAGCAGAGTTTTGATCCATTGAATTTCGGCAGCTGCATTTGCTAAAGCTTTATATTCCACTTCGGTGCTGCTACGGGTAACAGTTGGTTGCTGCTTAAAGCTCCATGAAATTAAGTTTTTGCCAAGATAGACACAATAAGCCCCAATTGATCTTATATCATCTTGATCCGATGCCCAATCTGCATCACTAAAAGTCTGGAGTTGAAGAAGATGATCAGGTTGAATTAAAAAGGTATGGGAGATAGTTTCTTTTAAATATCGCAAGATCCTTTTAACTGCCACCCAAATGAGATTCTTTCGGATCATGCATATATTTACTAACTTTATGAATAGCAAATGCTAGCCCTGGCCTGGTGAAAGAAAGATATTGAAGTCCTCCAACAGTACTTCTATATAAGTGAGGATCATGAAAGGAGGCACCATCTGATTTGTTCAAAATCTGGGACGTGGAAATATGGGTAACATAGGGTTTGGACTTGTCCATCTTGCTTCGAAGAAGAAGATTAAGTATGTAGCGGCGTTGAGACAAATAAAGGCCTTTATCACTTTGAATAGCCTCTATGCCGAGAAAGAAACTTAGATCTCCCAGATTTTTGATTGGAAAATCAGTCTGCAATAGGCTTATCACGTGATTAATGAAATTTAGATCAGTACATGCTAATATAATGTCATCGACATAGATTAGAAAATACATAAGAATAGAACCATGCTGATAAACATAAAGGGAGTGATCTGCTTGACTTCCTTTAAAACCAATGGACTGCAATTTGTCAGTTAAGCGAGAGAACCACGCCCGTGGTGCTTGACGAAGACCATATATAGATTTATGAAGTTTACACACATGTTGTGGGTATTGAGGATGAAGAAAACTAGGTGGTTGTGCCATATAAACATCCTCATGCAAAAAGCCATGTAAAAAGGCATTTTGGACATCTATTTGTTAAATATGCCAGCCACGTGATATAGCAAGTGATAAAACCATGCGGACTGTTGTAGGTTTTACAACAGGACTTAAAGTTTCTGAAAAATCAACACCCTCTTGTTGATGGAAACCTATAGCGACAAGCCGAGCTTTGAAACGTTCAACACTTCCATCAGCTTTCCTTTTAATTTGGTACACCCACTTGGAACCAACAATATTAGCATTAGGAGGAAAAGGAATTAAAGTCCAAATGCCATTCTTTAGTAAAGCATCAAACTCCTTGTTCATAGCATCTCTCCAATTGGGATTTTTAATGGCCTCCGAATAACACATCGGTTCAGGTTCATTGTTGGTGATAGTGGCCATAAGTGCTTTTGGAAGAGGGTACCTGACGTGCGAAGCTGAAGGTAGTTTGGGTTTGTGAATATTATTTTTGTTTCGGGTAGTCATAGGGTGGGTATTCTGAGTTTGAGGTGGAGGAATAGAAACTAAAGAGGGAGGTGGTGGTTCATCTGCATGCTGATCTAGAGTGAGATCACGAACAAAAGGCTCTGTAGAAACATCATGAGCTTCTATTGGTGCCACCATATTATGTGGAAGTGGTGCAGTAGTTTGAAAATTAGAACCTGTAGAAGAACTTGAACTAGCAGATGATAATTGGAGGTTAGTAGGTAGAATGATAGGAGTTTCATGAGTGCTAGGAACAACAGATGGTGGTGGTTCATAGAAAAAGAGAGACTCATAAAAAACAACATGACGGGAAACATATATTTTGCCAATGGAGACATCTAAGCATTTATACCCCTGATGGCCAATGCTATAGCCGATGAAGATGCAAGTTTTGGATCGAAAATCCATTTTGTGTTTATTATATGGGCTTAAATAGGGCCAACAAGCACATCCAAAAACACGTAAATAATTGAAATCGGGTTTAAAATGATTGACCATTTCATAAGGTGATTTTTGCTGTAAAATAGGAGTGGGTAAACTATTAATTATATAAACAGCAGTTAAGAAGGCATCTTCCCAAAAAATATTTGGTAAATGAGAGTGAGCAAGTAAGGTAAGTCCAACCTCCACAATTTGGCGATGACGCCTTTCAATGGCTCCAGCTTGTTGATGCGTATAAGGACATGTTACTCGGTGAGTAATTCCTTGAGTTTGTAAAAATTGATTTAAGCTACGAAATTCACCACCCCAATCGGTTTGGATGGCTTTAATTTTAGTATTAAATTGACGTTCTATTGCAGCTTGGAATTTTTGAAAAACTTGTAATGCATTAGATTTAAGTTTTAATGGGAAGAGCCATAAAAATTTGGTCGAATCATCTAAAAAACTTATGTAATAACGTGCACCGGTGGTGGATAATATTGGTGCTGGCCCCCAAACATCCGAGTATAATAATTCTAATGGTTTTGAAATAGAAATATGGGAATTGTGAAAAGGCAAAGCATGGCTTTTGGCCATTTGACAGTGAGAACAAATAGAGCTTTTATTATTGGTAATGGGACAAGAAATTGCTTTATTAATAATAGGAAATGAACCATGGCCAAGGCGCCGATGCCACACAGTGGCAGAGATTCGAATGCTAGAGAGAGTTTGCGGCTGAAGACGAGCAAGCGACACTGAAAAATTGTAAAGGCCATTACGAAGTGGTCCCCGATGCAGGACGTTCCCCAGGTAGTCCTTCACAAGGAAAAAAGAGCATAAAACTTGAAGAAAACGTTATTATCATGACAAAAACGATGAACGGAAAGAAGATTTTTTTTTTAATATCAAGAACTAGTAATATTTGGTTAAGAACAAAGGATTTGGATGGGGAAGATATAGTGGAAGTACCACTTTGAGAAATTTTCAAACCCGCACCATTTGCCACTTGAATATGATCGTGGCCATCATAGTCCTCATTCCGAAGATAAATGTTGTTTAGATCATTTGTTAGATGATGCGTGGCTCCTGTGTCGGGATGGCACTCATGATCAGCATGTTGATGTTGGGCAGCTAGAAAAGCTTGAGGTGGTCGATTTTGGGACTGATCCTGGTAAGAGATATCAAAACGATGATAGCACTTAAGCGCATGATGACCCGGTTTGAGGCATACCTGACAAATGAAAGAGTTATATGCTCCCTGATCACGGTTGGTAGAACGGCCACCTCGACTTTTGCCACGATAGTTACTACCACGACCTCTGGTAGAGGGTGGATAGATGTTACCAAGACGAGATTGGAAAAGAGGAGGTTGTCTTGTGGCCACATTCATTGATGCAGCAACCTGAATGGTGTCATTATGCTGATTGATCCTTGACTCAGCAATTAGAAGCAAGGAATAAAGCTCTTCCAAAGTGACAGCATCAGAACGAGAAGTAATGGTAGAGGCCAAGGAGTCATACTCTTGACCAAGGCCAGCAAGAACATAAGTGAGAATTTCATCAGACTTGAGGGATTGTCCAGCAAGCGCAAGTTCATCAGTCATGCGTTTGATGGAAAGAAAATAATCCTTGGCAGTCATAGCTCCTTTACATGCGGTGGCAAGCTGAGTACGAAGTTGAACAGCTTTAGCACGTGAAATGGAAGAGAAATTTTGTTCAAGAGCAAGCCATACATCTCTAGAGGTGGTATATGACATGACTTGAGAGAGAACATCCTCAGTTAGAGAAGTGTTGATGGTGGCAAGGATTAAAGAGTCCTGACGAAGCCAATGATCATATTGAGGATTGGGTATTTTAGTAAGAGCACCTGTGGTGGGATGGGCATCTATCTCTTGTGGAGGGGGTTGGATAGTGCCATCGAGATAGCCAAAGACGCCTTGACCACGGAAATATGGGAGGGCCTGAGCTTTCCAAATAGGATAATTAGAATGGTTGAGTTTGACACTGAGGGTAAGAAGTAAATTTGAGAGAGAGGGAGTAGGGGGAGGGGAAGTTGTGGTGTGAAACGTAGATGAAGAAGAGGAGGCCATCAGATGTTGAGGAAAAAAAAAGAGAGAGAATCAAACGTTGGTCTTTTTCGGGGCTGCTGATACCATGTAGAATAATGCTCTGTTTTGGAAAACTTACTTGTATTGCATTCGTGAACTACAAAGTATTTAAATAGAGTTCAAATGAACTTGTTCTGTTACAAAATAATAATCATTTAACTAAACAGCCTATACATCATCTGATTTGAATTCAAAAATAGATTACATGCCTAGCTAATAGATTTTGCAGATAAGAGATTTGTTGTGGATGTTTTAAACTTTGAATCTTTAGTTGAACTGGTCATGTTGACTTGTTCTTCCACAGTTGTAATGATTGATTAAAAATGGGTTGTAAAATAATTGTAAAAAAAGTTATTCTATTTTCAATTCGGTGTGCAGAACTCATTATCTACATCACTAAAATGGTAAGACATTATCCACACCCTATTCTCGCTCTCTCTATTTTCTCTCTATACAACCACAAAAAAAAAAAAACCTTAGGCCAGAGGAGGGGGTTTGGAGCTTTGGCTCCTCCCTTCCTCCTTCATCCCTCATTCTTCTTCTCTGTAGTTTTTTATTTTATTTTTCTGGTTTTGTTTGTTTTTATCATTTACAATAGGGCAAAATGCAGATATGTTGTTATCTGGAGCCAGGTGACCACCATGCACGAAGGCGCCGATCCTTTAGATGGACGGAAAATCTTGTTGAACGGAGCCGAGAGTGAGCCACACGCGCCGCCCAAAGTGCGTGCATGACATCTACGCACCACCGCAAGGGGAACTCTATCGCCGCCACGTGCGATTTTTCTGGGACCAGAGCCATCGGTTTCTTTAGAACTAACATTCTGACGTAATTCCAAGGTGGAGCTTGTCACTCTCGCTCCACCACAGTCTCGGTGTTTGCATTTTTTTATTTTCTCTAAGGTTGAAAATGTGGATCTACTGCTTTCCAAGCTGTAATTTGCTATTTTTCTTATGTATCTTTTACGTTTCCTGTTATTTCCTTTGTTTTATGCTATAAGAAAAAAAACACAGTCTCTTGAATTTTTGTCCATAGAGTGTGTCCTCTACTCCGACTTAAACAAAGTGTGGGGTTGTTTAATTCTGCCTTAGGACATAAGATGGGGTTTGTTAAATCTGTCTTAGGACATAGTGCTGTCTCTCAGAAGGTTTGTTTGTAGAGAGTTACAGCAATGTATTAGACCATGTCAGTTACAAAAAACTTTGTGCATTGGGGGAGCCTTAAAAGTAATAGTTGGCTTGTATTCTGTATGTCTCGGGTCAAAGTTATAATGTCCCGTTATGAATGAATAGAGTTTGTTCTACCTTAAAAAAAATTTAAAATTTATCTTCCAGATCAAATTATACAATGTATGCAATTATTAAGTGTGCTTTTTAAACCGGCTTGATAATAGAATTTTTTGAGAAACGATTGTGAGTATATTGTTACTCTACACAAAATTCATCAGCTACATCACCATGAATGGACAAGATTAAATGCAGCCCCCCCTTATTAGGTTTGTGGAGTCTGGTTTATTCTTGTGGTGGTCCGATTTGATAACCCGATCCGACAATGATTCGTTATGATTTATTTATTTTGTGGAGTTTCAATGAGGCTTGGGTCGAGAACAAATTTTGACCCAATTTATGACTCAAGAAACACAAAACAAAAAGTTCACTCGACGTTTGCACTATAGGTTGCTCTAGTGAAATTCAGGCAGAGAGTTCACTCGAGACTCACTCAACACCTCGCTTGAGTAAATAACGCGATAATTGAAAAATTAAGATTTTCGCCGTGTAACCCTATATATATGTTTATTTTGAACAACATGACCGTTCTAGAAAAATGTATTTTGCTCCAAAGTGTAATGTCATTCCTCAAGATAAAAAATCTTCTATAGTTCTGCGGACGTAGGCACCTTGTAGAACTACTTAAATTTTATGTCATGTGATTATTTTCTTGTTTTGTTTTACTTTTTGTACTCGTTTTTCACAACATTTCTAATACAGTCGTCATCATGATTATATGAATGAGGGCTGCTATTCTGCCCCACTTTGCCCTCTAGTGCAAAAGTTTTTTTTTTTTTTTTTTTTTAAATATTAAAAAAATCACACACACTTTTGTACTAGGAGCAAAGTGGGAGGCAGAAACATTTTCCTAAATGAATATCCCTCTGGTGAGATTAAAAAAAAAAAATTCCAATTTTATTCTATTTTTATTGGCTTAATTATGATATTGTTCTCTTAAACGGACCTAAGTCAAGCGTTGAGACCTTTTGATCTACTTGTGTGTTTATGGTCTTAGGGAGAACTTTACTTTAAACTTGTCTCAGGCATTGACTTGCATATAATTGCATATGAAAATTTTTAGTCATCATCTCTACACCACAAACTGCCCTAATTTTTTTATTTTTTATTTTTATTTTCTCCCTTACTAAATATGTGGTGTATGGATGATGAATAGAAAGATTTCTTTAGTTTAACAAGAATAAAAATAAAAAATAAAAAATTAAGTGTGATGTGTAGTACAAAAATAATGAGTAAAAATGATCTATTGCATATTCCTATAGGACACTACTAGCCATCCCTCGTGGGGCAAACGAAGCCAACCCGAAATTCTTAGATTTTTTATTTGTAATTTAAATAATAGTTATTTAAAAAAAAATTCAGAAATCTATACTTTAAACTTAAATAAAAATAAGACTAAAATTTACATAACAAACTATGAAACTTTTATCTCTCTCTATTTCTTCAAAATATTAATAATAATAAAACACTCCTCACATTTTCACTCCAAACAAATACTATGATTTATTCTAAGGAAACACACACCATGTTGAGAAATGGTATTCTAAGACCTATCACTACAAGAGAGTTGGGCTTTTGCGGCCATTATTTTTTGCCGCGACAAAGGACGGCCACTAATATAACTTTAATCCAAAAAACTGGCTTGGAGATGACGCGTTATTGCATTGTCAAAACTAAATTGTTTTTTGTAGCAAGTTTTGGTCGCCGCTATAATAAGCGCAGCAAATCAATATAATCATCTGTTTGGCATTTTCTTCTTGCTGTTAATAATATCTTTTGCGTCGAAAATTTTCCGCCACTAAAACAATCACGAAAATACATAGGAATTTGACCGGTGGTTTTTCTTCCTACTATTAAACAACCTTTCTGCAGCGAAAAAGTTGGTGACGCGAAGCAATCACTGCAAACTGAATCCTTTAGCGGCGAAAAAATAATGTATTTGCGGCAGAACTTAGTCGTCGCAAATGATTTTCAGTACAAGACCAACAATTTGTAAATTGACGGACCCAACGTATATTTTTTCCCCAAATTTCACAACCTGCCCAGACCATCTCTCGTCTCTGTTGAAGTCTTACTGCCGCAAACCTACCCAGACCATCTCTCTCGTCTTTGTTGAGGTCTTGCCGCCGCAACGTGTTTTTTGTTTGCCACGCCTGCTTCCTCACAGTGGCGAGGTCGCCGGTAGGAAAGTTGTGTTTATCTCTTTCACCCTTCCACCTCTCTCTCTCTCTCTCTCTCTCTCTCTCTCTCTCTCTATTTATAATAACTCTCATTTCGGCCCTCTGTTTAGCAGCCTAAGGTGTCGCGGTAACAATTCCAGGCGGTGCATCACCTCCTCACGTGTAAGTGATCCTCTGTCTAGTATTGTAATATTAGCACAATATATACTCTGTCTAGTACATGATGTGTAGACATTGATGTGTACCCAGATTAGAAGACGCCCATTTTCATATAGAATCAACCGATTTCATAGCATATTCATGTACATGTTTACCTTAGACATCGGGCCTTACTTTAGAATCAAAGGGTTTAAATTACAAAATTAACAGAATTAATTCACAGTACCGAGGCTTTTGTTACATATATATTAGTTCCATTTCTAGATTTGTATGATATTTGAGACGATGTTGATACTAATTTTTGAATTAGGCTTTCATGCATATAGTTAAGAGGTTCTTGATAGAAGTTAAATCTAACTTTCTTCTTTGCAGATCTAGAGGAATAATGAAACTGTGTGAAGCTCAATGTGCCTTCTCGAAGCACATTACTAAATTGTATCATTACCAGTTCTGATGTTTAGCCTTAGTAGACTTAAACTTCCTAGTTTTGTGCAACAAATTACTAATTCTTGCTAATTTTCTAAATCAACCAAAGTTATAAATTTGGCCTAATCAAATTTAGTAGCTGCTCCATTGCCCTTTATTTATTTTTAGATATTATATTATGAATATTAGTTCTTAGAACCTGTTTTGTTGCTGGCCTCCCCAAACCCTCCATTTGTATTCCACTTTTTAGTGTATTGAAAGCTTATTCATAACAAAAAAAGGCACCAAATTAGAGTGTATCATTTCTTAATGTATGATGCGAACGATTAAGAAAATAGGTCTTAACTGTTATGATTTTACGAATTTCAAGTATGTGCTGCATGCAAAACCTGCATAGATATTGGGGAGGTCTTGCCTATCTCGGTGTCTACTCCAAGGAATTATTATGGCCTTCACCACTTCAGCCAACCCTTTTGGGTTAAGCACATTCTAGATTTAGAATGTGGTTAAGAGAATGCAACCCTATAGAACCAGGTAAAATAGGCACTTATCAAGCTTGCATTTTCTTCCACATGAACTAAATAAAATCATCCCTACCCTAAATACAATTTTGTGAGCCTTTCAACTCCCTTTCACAAAATATTCCTTATTTCTCTTATTTCCTCTAAAAGTTTAAGATACGCTTATTGATCCAACCATTTTCACCAATGTTTTTCTTTGTTAAATTTTGTGAGTCTGAAGTTTTATCTTTGCCCCTTACTAAATCACTGTTGTGGTAAAAGTTGCAATATCCTCCATGCGTGTGCCAAACAGGTTTACATCACGGGAATATGCTGAAGGGATTAAGCAACTCTTCACAATGGCCAAAGCCCATGCACCTGGAAGCACTACCTTTAGGTGTCCATGTAAAAGATGTTGTAATAACTTTTTCCTGCCAATAACTTAAGTAGAAGATCATCTATTCACGATAGGTATTGATTCAAGTTATACACATTGGATATTCCATGGGGAGGGTGAAAATTGGATTGCTAATTCCTCAGACAGTGATGAGAATACGTATAATGAATGTCAGAATAATGTTGATGATATGGATGAGATGATCTAGGACATTCGTGCCGGTGCATTCATGGAACATTATTATGAGGAACAGGGTACTACTACACAACCCACCATGAGTGAAAGGCAATCGAAAAATTTTGAACAATTGTTAGATGATGTCAGATGTCCACTTTATCCCCGTTGTGAAAAATTCTCTAAGCTTTCATTTATAGTTAAGCTACTCTATATCAAAACTATTGGTGGGTGGACTATCAAGTCATTTAACATGGTTTTACAGTTGTTAAATCCAGCTTTCCCAGATTTTCAGTTGCCAAACACATGCCATGAGGCTCGACACTTAGAGCATGGGCTAGGTTTTAGTTATGTAAAGATAGACGCCTGCCCAAATGATTGCATGCTATTTTGGAAAGATGATGCTAATAAAGAAACTTGTTCTAAATACAACGAGTCAAGGTGGGTGTCAAGTAGAAGAAAAAATGGGAAGATTCCCCAAAAGGTACTCCGGTACTTTCCTTTGAAACCTCGATTACAAAGACTGTTTATGTCAAACAACATTGCAAAATCTATGAGATGACATAAAGAAGAATGAGTTGATGACCATAGTACTTTAAGGCATCTTGCTGATTCTAAGATGTGGAGATAATCTGATAAGGACTATAGATGGTTTGCAGAAAATGCTCGGAATGTAAGACTGGGCCTAGCTAGTGATAGGTTCAATCCATTCAATAATATATGTAAACCTTATAGCATTTGGCCTGTGATACTTGTGCCATATAACTTGCCCCTTGGTTATGCATGAAAGATCCGTACTTAATACTCTCATTGCTCATACCTGGCCCCGAAGCACCAAGTAACGACATTGATGTTTATTTGCAACCTTTAGTGAATGAATTAAAAGAATTATGGGAGGACGTCATAGATACCTATGATGCATCAAAGCTTGAAATTTCCAGTTACATGCTGCACTATTATGGGCAATTAATGATTTCTCTGCTTATGCCAATCTTTCTGGATGGAGCACAAAAGGAAAGATGGCTTGCCCATTATGCAATGTAGATACAAATTCGAAGTGGTTGAAACATGGGAGGAAACACTGTTACATGGGTCATCGTCATTTCTTGCAATCCACGCATGCTTGGAGGAAGAAAAATGCTGCATTCAATGGAAGCGAGGATCATCGCTTGCCACCTCCAGATCTAGTAAGACATGATGTATTCCATCAACTAGAGCAGGTTGGTAACATCGAATTTGGCAAGGACTCTCGAAAGAGAAAGCGCACACCATCTGAACTGAACTGCACAAAAACAAAGTATATTCTTCCATTTATCTTATTGGTCCATGTTGCCGTTAAGACATAATCTTGATGTCATGTATATTGAAAAAAAATATTTGCGACAATGTCTTAGTAACATTGATGGATATTAAAGGAAAAACCAAAGACACAGCTAATTCACATAGGGATTTGATGGAGCTTAGGTTAAGGACGGAATTACATTTACAACCTTCGGGGAGTGGGTACTCAATGATGCTTGGTTCCTACACGCTGGATATCGATCATAGGAGATGTTTCTGTGAATGGCTTGCATCTGTTAAATTTTCAGATGGTTTTGCCTCGAAAATCTCTAAATGTGTTTCACTTGTTGATGGGAAGATATCAGGAATGAAAAGTTAGGATTATCATGTGTTCATGCAAAGATTACTTCCAGTTGCAATTGGTGGGTTTTTACAATATGATATTCGACTTGTATTGACCGAGTTTAGTTCATTTTTCAAGGCTTTGTGCGCCAAGACGTTAACACTAGATATATTGAAGCGACTACAAGATGACATCGCAATTATCCTCTGTAAGCTTGAGATGATTTTTCCACCTGCTTTCTTCGATGTCATGGTACACCTTGCCATTCATTTACCCCGCGAGGCTTACCTTGTAGGGCCTATTCAATATAGGTGGATATATCATTTTGAGATATTTTTAGGAAAATTCAAACTTTATGTCAGAAATAAGGCTTGTCCGGAAGTTCAATTGCTCAAGCATATGTCCATGTTGAATGCTTATCCTTTTGCTCCTTGTACATCCATGATGTTGAGACCATACATAATCGAGAGGAACGAAATAGAGATATACATAAGGATTTAAAATCCATGATAAGGATTTTTATAACTAGTACTAGGAGGACAATATTTAGTTGGTGTTGTAGATATAAACAAAGATAGCTATAACAGGTTTGAAATATGAAGGAGAACTTATGTCAATTGTCTATCCAAGTTGCCTAGCTAAGATGCATTGTTCACCGTGCTATGGTTCTATTAGTTTTTAGTACCTTCAATATTAAAGGGAACTCAAAGAATAAATATCCTCTCTATTAAATTATTTGAAATGAATAACATAAAATGGTTTTATTTATCTGATAATTTTGATACATATATATACACACACACGCATGCGTATGGGTCGATGCTAGTCGTGGTGATGAATATCATTAATGTGTTAATTATATAAGGCCATAATAATAAACTTGATAATACATGATACTTATATATATAAATCATTAAGCATATATATGTAATACGTGCAAGTATTATACGTATTATATATATAAATCATTTGCACGAATGTTTATATAGACATACGTGCAAGTTTTCTATTAAATTCCACTTTGTTTATCAACTGGCATAAATAAGTACCAAAATTTCACTTTGTTTAATTTTCTGGCCATAATAATAAACTTGTTACATGGTACTTATATATATAACTCGAAAAGTAATGAGACATATATAATACTTGATTATCACCCTGAAGATTTAGATGTTGATATAGACATACGAACAAATTTTTTTCGAAAACTCCACTTTCTTTATCAGGGTGAGAAGTACCAATATTTATATGTAGGCATCGATACTGGTCGTGGTGATGAATATCATTAACGTGTTAATTATATAAGGCCTTAATAATAAACTTGATAAATGATGGTACTTATATATATAAATCATTCAGTATATATATATATATATATATATATATATAATACATGATCATGAACCTAAAGATTCGAATGTTGGATTAGACATAACTACAAATTTTTAATTAAATTCCACTTTCTATATTAGCTGATATAGAGAGGTACTAATATTTATGCGTACGTACGTATTATCTTCCTAAATACTTGTGAGATTAGGAAGATAATGAGAACCTGTCAATGAATACGTTGCACCTCAAATTTAACAATCACATATACAAGCAATTATAATAAAATAATCTTAATTATAAATTAGAGTGGTTCACGTGGGATATAATACATGAAAGTATATTCTGACAGATAAAAAAGTTGCTACAAATGAGAGTGGTTCACTGGGATCTAAAAGTACAATAGCCGAATAATTTTATTAAAATGTTGATGCATTCTTGCACTGCTTATGATGGATCTGTGAATGACTTGTACAAATCTCCAAAATCCCAACCTGGCGTGAGCTTTAATACTTGAGAGGACACTTACGCGGGAGAATGAAAAGTAGACAGCACCAAACCATGCCCAGTCAATATGGGCTGGTATTACTCACTGGTAGAAACAAATTGCTGGAGCCACTCTGCTCAATTCAGTCAAACTGTGGGAAAATTTGGCTATGCATATTTCGGCTGTGCATATTTCGGCTATTGGTGATATCAAACTTTGTTTTGGACATTGGAATCCTCTAGTCGAAGGCAAGCTTCCTCACAGCAGTCCTGAATAACTTGGTTGGCATTTTCTTTGTATCCTCTGCACATTCCAAACGTTAAGACTTTAGTATCTAGTACACTAAGATGAGTAGGAATTGCTCACATGCTAGGGAAATGGTTCAGCCAAATAGAGGGAGAGGTGGAGGAATGGTGGGACCAGGGCGTCATGTGTTACCTCCTTTTTTTTTTTCTTGGCGAAAAGGAAGGCAACACCTCCAGCACTTTATTAATAAACGGCCTCACTTATGGCGGAGGAAAACCTTATACACCCACAAAAAAAAAACAAACCCACACTCAAACACAAACCAAAAAAACCAATTAAACAAAACTTACAATCTAACATGTGGCAAACCCGCTACATCCAACCTGATCATGACTTACGTGGCAAAGCAATAAAATCCAAAAAAATTTTATTGTAACCTTCCTCACCCATACACACAAGGAAGTCCACTATATTATTCCCTTCGCGAAACTGACAACTAATGTGGAAACGCACGTCTCTTAAAAAAAGCAATAGTTCATCCCAATAATCCAAAAGATACCATGATGTGCACTTTCTACTACTCAACCAAGTAACAATCAACTTGGAGTCACTCTCAATAATTATTTGATTGAAACCCACCTCTTTACACAAAGAGATACCAGCTATCAACGCCTTTAATTCCGCCTCATTATTAGTACTATGACCAAAAAAAGAAGAGAACGCACCTTTAAAATTACCTCTCGCATCGCGAAGGACCCCTCCTCCACCACAAGTACCCGGGTTGCCTCGACAACACCCATCTACATTAAACTTAATTCACCCATCACAAGTTTCTTCCAATATACCAGTTTCGAACTAGTCCTTGCACGATCAACATATGGAACTTCAAGAGCTCTAAGAATAGCCTCATCTCTAGCGAAAATAGGCCAATGTTTCACCATAATAGATGAAATCTTCTGTATCCAAACTTTAACTGCCAACCAAACACTTGATGTTGATTCAAAATAATTTTTCATTCGAGCCTTGCATCTACACATCCAGAGCCGCCAAGTAATAATAGAGGGAATAATGCCGAGCAAAATCCCCCTGTGGCTCGACTTCTTTGACGCACTGAACCATTGCATCACTGTAGCCCACCATGACATACCTGGAATATGGTTAAATCCCAGCGCAGTGGTTGCTGCCTTCCATACGTTCGCAACAATACTACCAGTGCACAATACATGATTTAAATCTTCCGAATGGCCTTGAGTGCAGCAGTTACATCTAGATGCCGACGGTATTCCAAGAGATTGCACTCGAGAATCCAACGCTAACCCATTGAAACAGGCTTTCCACATGCACATATAAATTTTGTTTGGGAGAAGGTGATGCCAAATCCAGTCCATGCCCAGCTGGTTCGTTCCTCTTATACGAATAATCTCCCACGCTGTGGCCGACGTAAACTCCCCCTTAGAATCATATTTCCATACGATAATATCATTTCCCACCTTCCCAGCCACAATGCCGTGCATAATCTCCTCTATTTTTTCTAGGACAACTAATCCCACTAGCCGATTTTCATCCCAGGTTCCATCCACCCAAATCTCCTTTATTTTAATCTCAGCCAGCCCAACATCCCTACTATCACACAACAGCCCACTATTCAACGAACGATCAAACCAGGACGAAGAGTTGCCCTCTTTTACCTTCACTATGGCATTCTCTGTTACCTCAGGAAAAACCTTCATAATGGATTTCCAAAAAGGGGAAGAGTTCTCAGCAAGATAAATGTGACCGTGCTTCACGTATTTCGCTCGGAAAAACTTGGTCCATAGATTATCAACTGTTAGCAGTCTCCATACAAATTTTATGTGCAGTGATTTCTGCATTTCCTGAAAGTTTCTCATGCTAAGACCCCCTTCCTTGTAAGGTTTGCAAATTCGATCCCAAGTGCACCATTTCATCCTCGGCTTCCCATTCAATACTCCTTAGAAAAATGTAGGGATCAAAGAATTTAGATTTTTTAAAACCTTCAGAGGCACATTTAATATTGCCAAAAGGTGCGTAGCCATACATGATAACACATGTTTCATGAGCGTAAGCCTCCCACCTTGTGAGAGTAATTTTAATTTCCAGCCAGCAACTTTTCTCCTAATCTTCTCAATAAGTGGTTCGAAATCTCTTAATTTAAGACATCCTTCTACTAGTGGAATGCCCAAATAAATGACCGGGAACTTTCCTTCCACCAAACCTGTAGATCTCATGAGATTTCGACGATGCGCGGAATTAATAGACTTTGAGAAGAAAAAAAGCCGATTTATCCTTGTTGATTAATTTCCCAAACCACTTTTGTAAACCTCCAATGTTTTGAAAAGTCTATTCACCGATCTCTTGTGGCCATTCACAAAAACTAAAAGATCATCTGCATACAGTAAATGTGTGACAAGAGGTGCACCCATAGGGTACGAAAAACCACCAATTCGACCCTCCTCAAAATTCTTGCGAAGTAATCTTGACAACACCTCTTCCATGATAATAAATAAATATGGAGAAAGCGGATCACCTTGTATTAGACCACGAGCCGGTTGAAAGAAACCCTTAGAAGTCCCATTCATCATAATGGAGAACCAAGGTGATTGAACACATTCCCTTACAAGATTACAAACCTGATGAGAGAAACCAAAAGTGATTAAAACATCCATCAAGAAATTCCAATTTATGCCATCATAGGCTTTGGCCATATCAATCTTCACCATAATGTTACCACCCTTTGTTTTCTTATTCAGCGAGTGAACCAATTCCTGAACCAGAGTGATGTTTTCAAAAATACTACGGCCTGGAATAAACGCTCATTGTTCATGAGAAATCAACTTAGATAAATAAGGCATCATCCTTTGCACGAGAACCTTAGAAAAAATGTTATACGCAACTAAACAAAGGTTAATACGATGAAACTTATCAAAAATCTTGGGGTCCTCTACCTTTGGAATCAACACTAAATAAGATGCCGTGTAAAATCTAGGTAAAGAGGAACCAGCAAAGAACTCCTTGGCTGCGTTAACATCTTCTTTGATCAAATCCCAGCAGCTTAAATAGAAACTGGAACCAAACCCATCCGGTCCAGTTGAGCTCTCTTTCGGGATTGATTTCAAAGCAGTCAAAATCTTAGACTCAGTCAGGGCAATAGTAAGAGCCACATTAGTTTCCTCAGAGATAGAACACTGTATAAGAGGTGCAAGATCCACCTGTTCAATAATGGATTCATTAGACAGATATATCTGAAAATAACTTAAAACTTCTTGATGGACTTGTTCCGGCGAGTTCAAAATGACTCCATTCTCTAGCCGCATGTTCTGAAAGACGTTATTTTTTCTTCGTTGGTTAACAACTGCATGGAAAAACTTTCCATTTTGGTCACCCTCTACAAGCCACCTCTTCTTTGCCAATTGAGAAAGTCTGGATTCTTCATGTTATTCCCATGTATCTAGTTCAAGTTTAGTCACCAAAAAATCACATTCAACCTCATTATCATATCCACCTTGTAACCTGCTCTCTAAAACCTCCAATCTCTCTTCTAATGCGTTAATGATCTGCCCCACATGCCCAAAAACCTATTTGTTCCAAGCTCGTAGCGCAAGCTTTGTTTTTTTCAACTTTTCCGCCAACCTTACAAGCCCCACAGATGTAGTAGGATCCTTCCATACATCTTCCATGCATCGCAAAAAATCTGCATGAGATGCCCACATATTTTGAAAGCGAAATTGATGCGGGCTGTAGCTTACCATTGGTTTTTTTGGAGTGAATGAGCATAGGACAATGATCCGAAGTCTTCCGTTGAAGATATTCAAAGAATGCTGAATGAAACTTATTTGCAAAAGGTGCATTAATCAGTGCTCTATCCAACCTAGCCCAGCTTCGAGTCTGCCCCACATGGCCATTACACCATGATAGTCGGTGTCCCACAACCTACAGATCCAATAAACCACATTGGTCAATACAACTATTAAAATTAGCCATAGAAGCTAGGGGCCTTGGGTGGCCACTCACTCTTTCACGATCTTCTCGGATAATATTGAAATCCCCTACCACC
Organism: Pterocarya stenoptera; assembly: GCA_003123785.1. Lineage (NCBI taxonomy): Eukaryota > Viridiplantae > Streptophyta > Magnoliopsida > Fagales > Juglandaceae > Pterocarya > Pterocarya stenoptera. The sequence goes on from QEOT01123701.1 coordinate 35,123, forward strand.
ATCTAGGGTAATCCATTTGTATCAATCACCTCTAAAGATTGCCAAAGATCTCTACGTTCCATACTATTACACTTCGCATAAATAAAAGAAATGAGCATATTCTCTTCACCAAACCGTAACCATCCAGAAATCAATTGATTAGTCATAGACAACACCTCCCATTCATAATCGTCATTCCAGAAAATCCATATTTTACCATCAACTTCCGCATTACTACAAAAATTCTGTAACCCCATCATACACGCCAAGTGATTTATTTTGTCTACCTTTGCAAAAGGTTCCAAAATCCCAACAACAGACACACCATACTTTCTCACTAAACTTTTTAAACGATTTTGGGAACTGCCTAACCCTCGCAAGTTCCATACCACAATTTTATCAATCATAAATTGAGTTTAGAGGGTCTAGATAAATACCCTTTGTGATTGCCTCACTGCAGTTTTCTTAACTTCAGTCATACAGCTGGGATGGCTCTCTCAGCACCAGGAACACCATTATCCTCAGGGTCTAAAAGAGAATCTGTTTGTTCTTCCCCCACAATAACAATATTATCCATTGGCAATTGAGTTCTGCATTCCAACTCCAGAATTTCGGATACCACATATGTATGACCCCCTATGAGAAAACCACTGCTCCGACCTTTTCCATACCCAAAAACTCAACAGTAGGACTTCCGACGTCAACCTGCACTACATTATTCCCTCCCATGCTTCCATGCGTAAACATCGAATCATATAATGCTACTGGTTCATTAGGATCTTCTTCAACGTAATATTCCTTCATGTCTGAGTCTGTTTGTTCAAGTGCATTTGCCATGCACCTGAGTTCTGTCTATTGTAATGTCATAACGTCCTTACCAGCGTGCAACTCCATAGCCCCATCCACAACCAAGTCACTCTATTTTTCTGTTACTAGCTCGGTCTCCCCCTCCTGCGCAACCCCTTTTTCAACTTCTACCACAACCAAAGTTGTCATTTGGGTTGTCATCTGTTCCTTATCTCCCTTCTTCTCAACCCCACCCAAAACTCCCTCTGCCTCTAAGGTTGTTTGCACCTTTTCTCCCTCATTCTCACTGGTTTCTTCTTTTTCACCAGTTTTTCCTTTCCTTCATTGCTAGTTCTTGTTCTGCACACGATTACTTGTCCCCCTCCTATTTTGCGTTACATCTCCCTAAACCATTTTCGTATGCCCTTGTCTACAACATTTGGTACAATAAAAACCAATTTTTTCATACCGAGCTTCCTGCCAAATTGTTCTGTTTGCCGAAACGAAAATCGGAAATCCTTTGATCGGCTCCTCCTTTAGATCCACTTCTACACATAAACGTGCCCCCGTAGCCCTTGTTTTATTCAATGTCGCATTGTCTGTGCCCAAATAACATCCAAACCTTGTGGCTAAGATCTGTAGGCAATCGGCTCTGTACATATGGAGAGGCAAACCAGGTAGGAATATCCATTGGGCCGGCAGAGATGATTCAACGTGAAGATCAAACTCCTTTGTCCATCTGAATAACTTGAACACACACTCATCGATCACCCACCCCTCTCTCGCCTAAGCATGCACGAAATCACGTTCAGACTGTAATTGCATAAGCACATGGAATTCATCCCTAAAACTGATAAGCGACGCCTCCAGTAAACCCCATGATCACATTCAACTGAATCTTATCAATGGATGGCCTATAACGTGAGAACTTTAATACCAATACAAAATGAAAATCATTCGCCGCTTTTGTCATCTCAGACTCCGTAAAAACGAAACTTGGTTCACCTGCAACCAGAAGCACCGAGAGGTTGGACTCTCAGAGATGAAAGGGAGGTGGAAACTGATGACTCCACTCAACCTCCTGATGCTGTAAGTTCAACATTTCTGTCCAACTGTAATCCAACAGATCAAGTGAATGCAGAATCTGAGGGTAAGAATATAAGTTGTTATAGTGATTAACTTTTACAACACAAACCAGTAGACATATATTTATTTTCTTTTTACAAGTTAGTGTTCCAAACTAGTAGAATCTGTGCTTATTACTAGTTAAAAGTCTGAATATTTAGGCAATGTTGGTATATAGCACTTATTAGAACATGAGTAAGTCTAAATAATATGGATAACTATGTTACGGTTATAGGCATAATGCAGTAGTTATATTTCTATGGTTGATATATAAAGCTTATTGGAAGATATAAGTCTGAATATTTACATTTTTTAGATATTATATAGCACTTATTGAAACTTACAAGTCTGAATATTATGGATAACTAGATATTGCTTATTGCAACATGCAGTAGTTATATTTCTATGGTTGATATATAAAGCTTATTGCAAGTTATAAGTCTGAATATTTACAATGGTTGGTATATATGTAGCATTTATTGAAACTTACAAGTTTGAATATATATGGATAACTATATATAGCTTATTGCAACATGCAGTTGTTATATTTATGTGATTGATATTTGCAAGTTATAAGTCTGAATATTTACAATGGTTGGTATATATATATATAGCACTTATTGAAACTTACAAGTCTGAATCTTATGGATAACTATATATTGCTTATTGCAACATGCAGTAGCTATATTTCTATGGTTGGTATGTTGGGTATTATTGCAACTTAAAAGTCATAAGACTCTATGGTTGGTATACAGCTTATTGCAAATAAAAGATAGTTAAATAATACATGTATGGTATATAAAGCTTATTGCAACATAAAAGGTCTAATGTATTTCTATGGTTGGTATATATAGTACCAAGGAGTAGTACACGTGGTAGGGGTGTAGCCAAAGGGACAGAGTTTGAGAGAATGCGAAAGTATGGCAAGATACCACTTGAAATAAAAGATGGGAAGATAGGCCCAAGTTGTAACAACAGGACAGTCTTCACAACGAGAGTGACGTGGATCGTCAAGCATTATGCATAAATGAGGCACATTAGCTGGAGTGTCGTCGACGTAAAAGAGAAAGATGAACTTATTGATCGAGTTTGAGTAAGATTTTTTTACATTGAATGAATAAATGTAGAAGGTTTATATATCTTGATGACGTAAATGTATACCGTTTGTTATATTCAATGATTACACAAAAAATAATAGCTAGATTACAAGTATCACCAAAAATTTCACCAATGTTTAATAAGGGTGGATGATCTGATTTTTCTGTAGTGAATTAGAAAAATATTTTTATCTCAATCTGAGATTAACATTGCTTTATTATCGGTGATGCTGGTTTATTACCAAGAATCTGAAAAATTCCACAACTGGACATGTGTTTTAACAATACCAGAGTACTAAAATAGGTTTGAAATATTTTAGAAGGGTTTTTAACACAAATTCATTTGTAGGCTGACTTTTTATTGGATTGGACCAAGAAAAATCATCGTCTGGCAATCACAACTCAGCTATCACATGCATATAATGCATTTCATTACATGTTGCACCCGAAATACATGAAATATGCAACACATGAGGAGGCATTAGTTAATGGAGGTTCGATAGTAGAGACGCCAGTTTGGGAGTGGTTATGCAGTCGATGGGCTAGTGTTGAATTCAAGGTACGTAAACTATTTTTGTAAAAACCGGAATGAGGATAAGATGCTGTACAGCTTGTAACTATGTTATAAGTCTGATATTTGTGGGTTTCTATATAGCTAAAACAGAAAATAGATGATGTCTTATTAATCACTGGGATGCTTTGACGCCTATTGTCAGTTGCCATTTGTGTTTTGTTGTAGAAAATGTCCACTCAAAACAAAGAGAATCGAAGTAAACAAAGGGTCAACCACACAAGCGGAAGGATATCTTTTGCTGTACTAATGGAAAGAAGGGTATAAACTTATTTTAATAATTTCAAAGTTTGCAATTCATTTGAAATGGGATCCGAATATTTGATTGGTTTGCCTATCAATGAAAAATATAGAAGGACCGGAATCTAATTGATTTCTACAAGGATGTGCATTGGTCAAATAAAAAGGGTAGATTCATCACACCAACCATGGAAGAGAATTATGTAAGCACAAGCAAATTGTTTTTTCAGTTCCTATATTCTATGTACTAGTAAATTGCCCAACTATTCAATTAATGGTATTGTGATATTGTGTTTACTACTCCATTGCATAAGATGGGTTTTATATATATATATATATAGAAATATTAGTTAAGTAAGCATCAACCTTAAATGTCCAACAAAATTACAGCAGAGATCAAAGATACTGTTATTGGTGGGAATTTCACACTGTTATTTATAAAGTGTTACTCATAAACCATTTTCAAAATTGGTGAGCTGAATATATAAACCTTAATGTATTTTAGGATCAACTAGTTAGGTGATAACACATAATATTGAATGGGAGCTTTAAGTTGATTAAAGCAATAAAAAGGCTGATGGTTGGGTTCTTATAAATACCATAGAATCAGATGGTTGAATTGATGAATGCGAAAGAACTAGAGGATCGCACTAATGAAGCAGCAGCAACCATTTTTAGGGAGGTTCTCGGACATAGGTCTAGCTATTCTAGACGGCTGGGCCACTCTGTTATGCTGGAATTATCTACTGTTCCTAGAGTGACCAATGAAGAGTATGAACGCCTTGCTGAGGAAAATTAACAGAATCTGAAAAATGCAGAGTATTACCAAAATTGGATGCTTGAAATAGAAGGTGGTTTCACTGCTATGAGGGATCATATGTAGGAGTATGAGCAACGTGTCAACATTACAATGTTAGAACTAAGGACACAATTAGAGTCCCAGAGAGAGACTCAGTCCACAGATCCTTAGCCCCAAAAAATGTCAGCAGTTACTCATGACTATATTGTATTTTGTATTTTGACCTACAGCTACACTTTTGATGAAGGTGTCATGGACAGATTAGTAGAAAAAATACTTTTGTTTAGCATAGCTAGGGAAATCTTCTATTGATGGAGTCGGTAAAGAAAAATAGGTATTTTGGTAATTCCTCTATCTATTACAAATCCTATGATGTGTAGAGCATGACTTTATTTTCCATTTCAGCACAACTAGTTTATGATAAAAATATGGGTAGAGTGTGGGATCCATTAAATAATATGTGGGGATTATGTTAGTGTTAATGATATGCTCTGTATAGCTGTATGAGGGTAGCATGATCTAGATCTGGTTGCACCATAAGGGATTGACATTAGAATTACATAGTTATAGTTAGAGCATTTTTGGCATTACATAAGTTATGATGTTGGTGCAGTTAAATTTCTGATCATGTATCACATCAAAGAAAGCTTTGTTTGCTAAGAATAAAAGTGAGCATACTGCTCATGTAAATGAAGCTCCGAAGGTTTGATTAATAGGAAACGTTTTTAATAATTGAATATGTTAAATGCATGGTATAAACGTGAGATTTTCAGGTGAGGCATGTTAACAGCATCATTGAATTTATTATATTAGAAATCTCAATGTTGGATGATATGGACAACTTGTTAATGCACAAGGAGAAGTATGAGTGCTTGAATATAAAGAGCACTATTTTACTAAAAGAGTTTATGGGTTATTCATGAAAAATCATGCTTGTTTGTTGATTGAAAAAGAGGCTATTTGCAGGGATGAGGAATCTAACACTAGAATGGAATCTGTGAATCTAATATAAATATCCTAGCATGGAATTTGTGCATACTAGCAAGGATATTATGTGAACTGAATCTGTAATGGTTTTATTGCATGCTATTCAATTTCATGGGTGGTAGGTAAAATGACCAGTGAATGATTGTGAACAATGTTTTAACTCATAAGTTTTTCCTTATCTAAACTGACAATTCCATTGGGTGCTATTCATGTATGATTGTCTAGATGATTATTCAAAGACACATTGGAAGTTTTTTCTCATCAGCTTCATTCCATCCAGTTACTAGATATATCGTGAAATAACCTTTTGGCCCATCTATGTTATATAGTGAACATTGAAATATAACGGGTGTCATATATACACATGTTTGTTCATGGACCTACTCATAGTACAGCACAAAGAACATCTTACCTTGTGTGAAACTTCAGAAATTTTAGAAATAATATGGATAGAGATAACTGAAAAACTTACTACTGACTTTATGATTGTGTTGTGTATTGCAACAGGTCGAAATCACCTTCCAAGGGTACCCTACCGGTATTGCTGATTTTGTTTTGCTCTAGCCAAGACCCGAACGACTCCCAAACCCGAAAGATTTTCTCATGTGGAGTATCATGTACATGGATATAGAGATTTTGACATACAGATCATGCATACTGCTGGCATGTATAGATAACAAGTATTTAATAAGAACTACCTAGCGTGAGTGCTAAATTAGTAAGTAATTGTGAACACATCAATTACTATATACTAGAAACTAAGCAGTTTATATATATGTAGTACTGTCTCAAGACTTCATCAAGGCAATCAGGTTATTTTGCATGAATGCTAGAATCGTGATATATGCAAAATGCTGTAGATATAATTATATTACTGATGGCATATATTTGTATGCATAAGCAGAAAGTAACAAATATATATATAGATCTATATATATAATTGTTACTTTCTGAATTTGGTCTAGACCAAATTCAGAATGCACGGGATTATGTGAAAACCATATATATATATATATGTGTGTGTGTGTGTATGTGCAGGCAAGGGATAATTAACTTCACAAACAACTCATGAGTCTTGTTTTTATGGTGCCTTGCAAATTGAAATGTAATGAATCAATTAGGACCTCTGCTACTAATGGTTCCATTATTTCTAAATTATAATGAATCAATTCGGCAGTACCCCCCTTTGACGAACAAACACCACTGCAATGATATGGGCAAAAATGATAATTTTTGGCGCCTATTACGTTCGATGGAATACCCCTAACAGTAATACTGTTTAATATTGGCCTCTAAAACCAATTTTCGGCAACCTCTATTGCCCTGGAAAACCCTACAATTTCGAAGGAATTGAAATTCCTTTCGACGATTTCACTCACTGTAAATACCTGGTATTGCGAACCCATGGTCATAGGCAGCGCTGCAACTTCCTCCACTTTCTCTCGGCATGCATGGAATCGCAGCTAGGTTTCCTGACGTCTCTCGACTCCCCGAAAAAAGTCACCTTCTGCGACGAACCAATCCCGCAGGCATGACCATGGATCTTGCGGCGGCAAAGTCGATTGGACCCAACTACTTTTGCGGCAGCTATGGGTCGTCGTTGTTTCGAAGGACAAAATCGCCGAGAATTGCCTCTGTATTAATAGAGGAGCATTGCGGTGAAAAAAGTGGCTTATGTCAGGCTTGAATAGCGACAGTTTAGCTACGCTCGATAAAACGCCGAGTTTAATTTTTTACAGTGATTATGATGCTTATAATGGCGACTTGTGACCGCCGCAAAAAGTGCATATTCTTGTAGTGCATATATCACACACAATCCACATGGTATAATTTAATTTATAATATTCAAATTTTAAAATTTATCTTCCAAATCAAATTATGTCACATAGATGGTGTGTAATGTATAGGCCTTAAAATATAGTTATTCTTGTTAATGTGTGTCCTCTTATATATATATATGTAACTATAAGGAATGTTGTATTACATACACATTCAATAATACTCTAAGAGTTATTCTATTATCAAGTTGATGTTTAGAGCATACCATCAACATCACTTAAATGATAATATTTGATTTGTAAAATTTAAAATTCAAAATTTATCTTCCAAATCACATTATGTCATGTAAGTACTTTATTAAATGTGTTCTATATATTGGTTTGAGAATAGAATTTTTTATGCTTTATTTCTTAACATGAGATTTCAAAAAAAATCTCATGTTGTGTTAACTAGTCATAATATTTAGGATTTCTCAAGGGAAAATACGTGATAATTAATAAAATAGTAATTAACTCAGAAATGAATATACTTGCTTTTTTCAGTCAAATACATTTAGGATAAAATGCATAAACTTCCCTCAAATTACCACCCAAACTATAATTTTGTCAATTACCCTCAGCTACCAAAATATTTTTGATGTACCTGGTAGTGATATTCAGGGCCTTGGAGGGATAAGCCCATGTGTTGGAGGGCCCAAGTATGAGGCTTCAAGAATCGGGGCTAGCCTGCAAACCTAGGGATTCAACCTACGAATATGTGGAGGATAATGTAGTAAACAAATAACGGCTCCATTTGATTAGGAATGTTATCCTGCCAATTTATTCGAGGGTTTTCCAAGATAGACTCTGAAATCAATCATTATCATCACCTTCATGCTCTTATAAATAACACTTAATGTAACGTATTTGGCATTTATTCGTATACTTGTATTGATACCACTTCTCTTTAACTTAGATATCGGAGTCCCACTAGGCACATCATGCCACCATCTCTTACGTTGCAGGTCATCCGTATAGTTGGTGGTGTGAAATATATCTTTAATAGTATCCCTATATATATTTTTGTCGATTGCCCCTAATTTTATTTTGTTTTTTGCAAAAAGTATTTTTTTAGTGTTAAACACGTGTTTCAAATGATGACTTAAAAAGAAAAGAAAAAAATGGGACAAATTCATGAGAAATTCTCCTCAACCTCCGGTTTTCTTATCACACACCACACTCTTACTACTCATAAACCCGGTTCATCGCCACGTCACAGTCTGCCTTGTCTCCTCACTCCTCAATCCTCACTCACCCAGATGAGTACCTCCCCACTACATCACAAACTCTCTCTCTCTCCCCTCCATTTCTTCGTAAGTTTCCACTGCTCTATGAACCAGCCACTGCCCAAGCCCCCCTCTCGGTTGGTCTCACTGCCATGAATCACCGTTTACGTCCCATGCAAGCTGAGTAAAAGTAGCTCTTTCCGTCTACAAATCACTAGGAACCCCCCAAGCCTCAACGTCCGATTAAAAAAAAAAAAAAAACAACAGCTAGCCTATACCATGAACAGAGGCCTAACCCGAGACGCAACCTTGTGTCACAGTAGCATCACTGCACCAGAGCGCCACCGCACCGTAGATTCACATCGTTGGAGACCACGACTCTGACTCATGGGAGAGGACCACACTAGGCACAGCCTTTGCAGACAGCCTAGTTTCACTTCTGTTTTTACCACTGCCGAACTTACCATGCATGGCTGTCCCTCCCAAGCCACCCAGCCCTTTCCGTCGTCACAACCATGCAGCGAGAACTACCACCAGAACTCCGTTATGCACAACCCAATCCAGCCTCTGTTTTCTTACACCCGAAACGGAGCACCCCAAAGCCTTCCACAACCCTCCCCAAACGGACATCTCAGCCACTAGGCACGGCACGGTGACGTCCAGCGACGTCGACAGATCCTCCATGCCATCGTCACCTCCATAGAAAGTACCGTCGAGAGCTACACGCCATTCCAGCTCCGCCGCTTTGCTCTCGGTAAGCCACGAAGGCAACTCAACGAATCTTGACTCCCAAAGTCACGACAACAGACTAAGCTCGACCCCGAGAGAAGCTTCACTGTTATGGAAATTTTTTCTGGACTTCTTCGATGTTGGGTAATATTTTTTTCCGCTGTTGGATAATTTTTTCTGGGTAATTTAGCAAGTGAATAGCAAGTGTTTGTAAAAAAGACTCAAAGAAAATATTAGCTTGGAATATTAAACGAGGCTATTTTTCTCACCCATCTTCGAGATCTCTCTCTCTCTATTTTTCTCTCCATTACAGAATGAGGCTACCTCCTCTATTTTGCGTCACCAACTTGCTGATGATGATGTTGGAAGCACAACCAATCGGGCCGAGGGGCGAAGCCTTGGAGAATGACAACGAGTTGGGAGGGGAGGGGGGGAGAGAAGTGGAGAGGGGGGAGAAGCTTCCCTGCACGTTTTCTTTCTTTTTTTTAGAAAAAAAAAAGAAGAAGAAGAGCCACGTAGGCTGGAGTGCGGCGGTTGCGTGAATAGTGGATGGCTGTGTAGCATGGCTCCAAATTCATTAAGGCAACAAAATACAAGGGGGTTTTGCTCTCTCCAGATGAGCCCCTTTTCGTCTCCCTGAAGACCTTTCCAGAAACCCTTTACCCTACCCTCCTCTATCTCTGCTAGAAAACTACCATAACTCAACCATCTTGTTTGGTCCCCTCTACACAGATCCCTACTCCATATTACAGCAACAATAAAAAGCCACCTGTTCCTCTGCAATGTTACCCAAAAGATCCATTCTCCTTTTTCCCCACAAAATCCACCTTCGTGTTCTGTGGAAAATGAAAAAAAGTCCTTCAGAATTGATCTCCTTATCTCGCAGACGAAAGCCCTCACATGGGATAACCTAATTATTAGAGTTTGATGTTATTTCTAAAGAGACTTTTCATGTTCCTATTTATACTTTATTAAGTTTCCTTTTATTGTTCTGTTTTTGGAAGTTGTATTTTTGCATTAATGTATTTTGTAAGTCTCTATGTAAGTCTTTATAAGCATGATTAATGGAAGATGAATTGCAGAACCTTTAGAATCAATCCGTGAACAGTAGGATTGAGGTTTCTCAAAAAATAACTTATATTTTCCTCTATTTTCTCTATTTTTCCTGCTGCTGGTCTGCTATTTTTTTGCTTTATTGCTTAATCCAACAATTGGTATCAGAGCAAACCAAGTTTATCTAAGGGTCGATGGCTGCTTTTGGAGCATCAACACCAGTTCCTGTATTCAGTGGTGAAGGATATGAGTATTGGAGCATTAAAATGAAGACCTACTTCATCTCTCAAGATTTGTGGGATGTAGTTGAGAAAGGGGTGACAGTTCCAGCAGAAGGAGCCTCGGCTTCAACTCAGTCCAAGCAAGAAACCACTAAGGATGCTAAAGCATTGTTCATCCTTCAACAGACAGTGTCTGAATCAATCTTTCCAAGATTGATGAGAGCTGAAACTTCAAAGGCAGCATGGGATATTCTTCAGTCAGAGTTTCAAGGAAACACTAAGGTAAAAATCTTCAAACTTCAAGGCTTTAGAAGGGAGTTTGAAAACTTCAAAATGAAGGAATCTGAAGTAGTAAAAGAGTATGGTTCCAAATTAATTGATCTAGTAAATCAGATGCATGCTCTAGGTGAAGAAGTGACTGATCAAAAGATAGTTCAAAAGATTTTGATTAGTCTACCCGAGAAGTATGATCATGTAGTAGCAGCCATTGAAGAGTCAAAAGACCTGCTAACACTTTCAGTTATTGAATTAATGGGATCTCTCCAAGCCCATGAACAAAGGTTGGCTAGAAGAAATGATGATACTTTAGAGCATGCATTTCAATCCAAAGTAAATCTAAAGAACAAGAAAGTAAAAGATTATAAAAGGAAACCTCAAAAGGATTACAAAAATTTGGATCAAGCTCAAAAGGAAAGCAAGTTAAAAGGAAAGATGGGAGAGTTTCCACCGTGTGGTATTTCCAAAAAAACAAACCACTTGGAGAAAAATTGTTACCATGTCGGGCAACCACAATGCTAGAATTGTAAAAAATTTGGGCATGTGGAAAAGGATTGCAGGTACAAGAAAAATCAGCAAGCTAATTACTCAGTAGAGAAGGAGGAAAACGAGCATTTATTCTTTGTTTGTCAAGCCCTCACTCAAGAAGAGAAGATCTGGTTCATTGATAGTGGCTGCAGTAATCATATGGCTTCTGATGAAGGCATTTTCACTAGCTTGGATACTTCAGTTAAAACAAAAGTGAAGATGGGCAATGGAGAGCTCGTTGAAGATAAAGGCAAGGGAACAATAGCTATTTCAACTAAGAAAGGTACCAAACTCATCAAGGATGTGCTGTTAGTTCCATCTCTTGATCAAAACTTATTGAGTGTAGGCCAAATGATGGAAAATGGCTACTCTTTAAGTTTTGAAAACAACTTGTGCGGAATTTATGATGAAAAGAACAAGGTGGAGTTGGCTGAAATAAAAATGGGGAGAAGTAGGAATTTTCCTATTCAATGGAATTTTCCTAATGCTATGGCAGCTACTGTTAATGAGACAATGTTATGGCACCAAAAATTTGGGCATTACAATCTCGATTCCTTGAGATTATTGCATCAAAAGGAGATGATGAGAGATTTACCTCTCTTGGAGAAAGAAACTGAAGTATGTGAAGGTTGCATGATTGGAAAGAAGTATAAGCTTCCATTTCCATCCGAGAGTAGCTGGAGGGCCAAGGAAAAATTGCAGCTGGTCCATACTGATGTATGTGGTCCAATGGGAACTCCAACTCACAATCACAGCAGGTACTTCATTCTTTTTATCAATGATTTTACTCGGATGATTTGGGTTTATTTTCTCCATGAAAAATCTGAAGTTTTTGGAACATTTAAGAAGTTCAAACTTTTAGTTGAAAATCAGTCTGGTCACAAAATTAAGTTTCTAAGAAGTGATCGAGGTGCTGAATACAATTCCAAAGAATTTGATAAATTCTGTGAGGCTGAAGGAATTGAGCATCAATTATCAGTGGCTTATTCTCCACAACAGAATGGAGTGTCCGAGAGAAAAAATAGGACAGTTATGGAGATGGCTAGGAGCATGTTACATGAGAAAAATTTACCCAAGGAATTTTGGGGTGAAAGTAAATACTGCTGTATTTTTGTTGAATAGGGTACCTACAAAAATTGTGGAAAAACAGACTCCTTATGAAGCTTGGAGTGGAATAAAACCCTCTGCAAGTTTCTTAAGGGTGTTTGGTTGTGTGTGCTATGTCCATGTACCATCTTAAAAAAGAACTAAGCTGGAAAAGAAGGCTGAAAGAGGAGTTTTTGTGGGTTACAGCACAGTTTCAAAAGGTTTTCGAGTTTTTAACTTGGAAACAAGAAAGTTAGTGATAAGTAGAGATGTTAAATTCAATGAACATGCCTCTTGGGATTGGGAAGCTGAGAAAGTAATTCAAAAGAATGTTGGAGTACCGTTTGAGGCTTTAACTAAGATAAGAGAAGAAGAAACAGTTGAAGAAAGTGTTTTTCAGCAACCTGAAAATAGAAGCTATACGGATTCTCAATTGTCTTCTGATGATAGTGATGAAGAATCATCTCCTGAATCTCCCATAAGAAGAACAAGGCTGCTGAGTGAAGTGTATGAGCAATGCAACTATGCCACTCTTGAACCCGTGAGCTTTGCTGCTGCATCAAAAGAAAGACTTTGGCAAAAAGCTATGGAAGAAGAAATTAAGATGATTGAGAAGAATAACACTTG
>QEOT01123701.1:50272-81791 GCA_003123785.1 Pterocarya stenoptera
CTTTAACTGAGATAAGAGAAGAAGAAACAGTTGAAGAAAGTGTTTTTCAGCAACCTGAAAATAGAAGCTATACGGATTCTCAATTGTCTTCTGATGATAGTGATGAAGAATCATCTCCTGAATCTCCCATAAGAAGAACAAGGCTGCTGAGTGAAGTGTATGAGCAATGCAACTATGCCACTCTTGAACCCGTGAGCTTTGCTGCTGCATCAAAAGAAAGAGTTTGGCAAAAAGCTATGGAAGAAGAAATTAAGATGATTGAGAAGAATAACACTTGAGAGTTGGTTCCTCAACCTGCAAATAAGGATGTTATTGGAGTAAAATGGATTTATAAGATAAAATTAAATCCAGATGGTTCAATATTGAAGCACAAAGCAAGGCTAGTTGTTAAGGGATATGTGCAGCAATATGGAATAGACTATAATGAAACTTTTGCTCCTGTTGCTCGAATGGATACCATTAGAGCTTTGGTTTCACTTGCTGCTCAAAAGAGCTGGAAAGTGTTGCAATTAGATGTGAAGTCAGCCTTTCTAAATGGGGTGTTGGAAGAAGAAGTCTATGTGGATCAACCGATTTGAAAAAGAAGAAGGCAAAGTTTATAAACTGAAAAAGGCCTTGTATGGATTAAAACAGGCTCCAAGGGCCTGGTATGGAAGAATTGATCAATACTTCATTGAGCAAGGTTTCAGGAGGAGTAAAAGTGAACCTATATTGTATACAAAGTCTCAAAACAACAATGATTTGATTATTGTATCACTTTTTGTGGATGATCTGATTTTTACAAGAAGCAATGCTGAAATACTTAAAAAATTTAAAGAAGATATGATGGCCAGCTTTGAAATGAGTGATTTAGGAAATATGAATTATTTTCTTGGCATGGAAGTAAGTCAAGGAAATGATGGGATTTTCTGTTCTCAAAAGAAATACACTGAAGATTTGTTGAAAAAATTTAATATGGTTGGCTGTAAATCAGTAGCAACACCATTAATTCCAAATGAAAAATTGAGAAAAGATGATGATGGGAAGAAGGTGGATGCATCAACATATAGAAGTTTAGTGGGAAGTTTGCTATACTTATGCAACACCAGACCTGACATACTATATGCCACTAGCTTGCTTTCAAGGTTTATGCAAAGTCCTAGTCAAATTCATTTTGGTACTGCTAAGAGAATTTTGAGGTATTTGCAAGGAACAATCAATTTTGGCATTTGGTATGAGAAAGCTGCAAGAACAAAGCTGGTTGGATTCACTGATAGTGACTGGGCAGGCTCAACTGATGACATGAGGAGTACTTCAGGTTATTGTTTCAGCTTGGGTTCAGCTATGTTTTCATGGAGCTCGAGGAAGCAAAGCAATGTGGCACAATCCACTGCAGAAGCTGAATATGTGGCAGCTGCAGGTTGTGCAAATCAAGCTCTTTGGTTGAGAAGAATACTTGAAGATATGGGGGAGAAACAGGAGGAATCTAGTGTAATTTCTTGTGATAACAAATCAGCCATTGCAATTGCCAAGAATCCCATTCAGCATAGCAGAACTAAGCACATAGCAATCAAATATCATTTCTTGCGTGAAGTAGAATCAAGTGGGGAAATTGTTTTGAAATTTTGCAAGTCAGAGGAGCAGCTAGCTGATATATTCACAAAGGCACTTTCAAGAGACAAGTTTCAGTTTCTTAGATCACAGCTTGGTGTAATTGGAAATCACATCAAGGAGGAGTATTAGAGTTTAATGTTATTTCCAAAGAGACTTTTCATGTTCCTATTTATGCTTTATTAAGTTTCCTTTTATTGTTCTGTTTTTGGAAATTGTATTTCTGCATTAACGTATTTTGTAAGTCTCTATGTAAGTCTTTATAAGCATGATTACTGGAAGATGAATTGCAGAACCTTTAAAATCAATCCGTGAACAGTAAGATTGAGGTTTCTCATAAAATACCTTATATTTTCCTCTGTTTTCTTTGTTTTTCCTGCTGCTGGTCTGTTGTTTTTTTGCTTTATTGCTTAATCCAACACTAATCCTAAAACTTGCAATGGAGGAAGCAGCGATTATCTCGAGTCATACCCTAGTCGGCAAGTTCATCTCCTCAAAGCCCCTTAACAAGCACACATTTCACTTCCATTATAAAGGCGGTGTGGAGTTTTATTATAGAGCTTATTATAGAAGATCTAGGCACAAACACCTACCTTTTCACATTACCCTCAGTCCAAGATAAAAACTGAGTTTTTAATCAAAGGCCATGGAATTTTCAGAGTTTTCACATGATTTTGAAGGAGTGGCAACCTGGGTTAAGTCACAATGAGATAGATCTAAAGCATTCGGATTTTGGGTGCAAATTCATGGGTTGTCATTAGAAATGATTGCTATGAGAAATGCTGAAAAAATAGGTCGTGTAATGGGAAAACTGTTGGAAATAGACCCTGTAATCGCTGCTAGAATTACCACAAAAAGGTATATGAGAATTAGGGTGGAAATAGATGTAACAAAGCCCTTGACTGATGGTTTTAATCTCCTACGGATACAAAGAGACCCAGCAAAAATCTCTTTTAAATATGAAAGGTTATCGAAATTCTATTACTGGTGTGGTTGCCTTGGTCATGTTCATCAATATTGCCCTTCGAACCACGGTAATGTTACAAAGATGATTTACAAGCAATGGTTAATGGCTGATAATCAAGATCAAAGGAAACCTTCAAGACCCGAAGAACCAATGTTAGAACCAGTAAAAGCTGACACACCTCTTTTGGCGTCCCTCCCTCCCATCAGAATCAGAGAACCCGTCTCACAAAGCTCCCATAGAAACTCATCACCTCGAAGGAAAACAGACGAAAAGCTCACTAAATATCAAAGGAAAAGGGAAGATCATCGATGAAGCTAATGAGAAATTAAAAAGCCTTTCCTTCAACTCCAGTTCGATGAAAACCTAAATGGGAAGTAGCAACTCTACTGTTCAATACATACCTGTTCATCTTTTTCCCAAAAACCAGCCATGCAAAATTACGGAGGGTGCATGCAGATCTTGGGTTACGAGTGGAGAAGATCCAAGGCTCAAGTTGTACACAGTAGAGGAATTAAATGGGAGCCAAAATCTAGAGACAACAAATCAACATCTGCTGCCTCCCATTCAAAAAGCAATTGATCCACACAATCCAATCAACCGGCCCTTCTCCTCTAGCCAACCAACCAATATAACACACCTGGCAAGGAAAGACTACTCTAATTCCCACCCCAACCTAGATACCCTGCAGCCATTCCCTCAAATGGAAACATCTCATTTAATTCCTCCTATAGCCTGCCAAAACATTGATGAAATGTCTGAATTTCCCCCAAAGGCCTCTGACTTTAAACAGATTATAGCCCATTTCCAAAGCTCTCCAGGCCCAAAAGTAGAACAACCTATCTGGAAAACCCCTTGGAAATGCAGAGCCTAAGTGTCTCCTTATTAGTCAGCCCATCGGGTAGGGCCTATATCGCCCTTAACCTTTTCCATTTGGATTATGTCTCAGCAAAGCTCCCAATAAGCCCAACCCATCTCAATCAAGAAGCCATACTAGAATCAAAATCCAACCCCGATCCCGAATACTCAGAAGACCCCCTTTCTGAAAATGTCTACACAAAGAAGAGGAAATCGACTACATCTGGAAACAGAGCAAAACAAAAATCACCAAGAGTGTGTTCACTCAGCTCAATTGTCATTATAGCCCTTGTTGTTGGAGATGAAGATCCAAACAATGGTCTCATGGAAACCTTTAAGGTAAGAAGCAGCAATTTGCTATCGATGAGCAGTCACCTGTGGACCAGTAAAAGCACAAGAAAGAGCAGATTCTCTCCTTACAAGTGCCTGGATCTAGCCGAGTTGGGTAATGAGGTTCAATCTCAAGCTATGACTTCATTTCCCCTTAATCCAATGACCAATGTGATGGGGTCCAAACTACCACCATCAGATCCATGAAGCTGATGGCTTGGAATTGTCGAGGCATAGGCCGGCCTCGTGCAATTAGATTCTTAAAGGCTGCATCAGGAATCACAATCTAGATGCAATTTTATTCTCTGAGACTCTTATTATGCATGTAAATACTGATGTGGCTATGCATAGACTAGGTTTTTCTTAGTTTGTACATTTCCCCCCTTTTGGTAGGTGGGGAGGACTCTTGTTTTTGTAGCGTCCTGGTCTGGATGTAGACCTTGTCTATGTCTCTAGTAATGTTATATCTTTGTTAGTGTACTCTGATTCCCGACACATTCCTTGGTTGTTGAATCTGGCATACTGCCCTGCTCAACCCACAAAAAAGAAAGATTTTTGGTGCCTCCTTGAGCCACTGATTGCTACGTATCCCGGTCCAATGTTAGCTATAGGAGATTTTAATACAGTCCTAAACCAATCTGAAAAATTTAGGGTTAGTCCTTTTGCTAGTTCATCCATCTCTTCAGGCTTGCAACTTTACATGGATAAGAATGGCTTGATAGATCTAGGGTAGTCGGGGCCTAAATTCACTTGATCTAATAAAAGACACAGTTCTTTTAGTATTAGAGAAAGGCTGGACAGATGGGTCATTAAACCTTCAGTGGAATAATCGGTTACTCAATGCCTCTTTGAAAATCCTCACCAGAACGGTCTCTGATCACGAACCTTTGATGCTTGACACTACAAATGTGCACAATTCTCCTAAACCTTTCAAATTCGAGTAGTTTTGGACTAGGGATCCGTTTAATATGAAAGTTGTGAAATCTGCATGGAACTCCACCTTTTTTGGTACCTCTGCCTTCATTTTTACGAAAAAAAATTGAAAGCAACAAAAGTAGTTTTAAAAAAGTAGAATGTTAATTGTTTTGGGCATATCCAGTCGACCATAAAACAGCTCAATAACGATCTCATTGATATTCAATCTCAACCTCCCAATCAAAACACCTCCTTGTTGGAGGAGTGTTTGAAAGAGAATCTTGATGAGCAGCTAAGAAGGCAAGAATCTCTTTAGAGGCAAAAATCGAGAGCTACTTGGCTGACAACCACGGATCTCAATACAAAATTTTTTCATGCTTCTACATCCATTAGAAGAAGGAAAAAGTGTATTGATTATCTTAAAATTGGTCCTAGGCAATGGACCTCTGATCTGGTTTCTATTAAGCAAAATTTTCAAGACCATTTCAAAAACGTTTTCACCTCTTTCAATCTGAATATCCCTGAGGATCTTGAATCTCTTTTCCCAACCAAGATTTCAAATGCTGAAAATGAATTCCTCTGTAAAATTCCATCTGATGAAGAAATTCTAAACACTTTAAGTCAGACTCCATCCACAAAAGCTCCTGGCCCTGATGGTTTTATTGGCCTCTTCTATAAACACTACTGGGACATTATCAAGTCAGATATCTTAGTTGCCATCAAGAACTTTCTTACTCAAGGAAAACTTCTGAAAAAATGGAGCTATACAAACATTGCTCTGATTCCAAAATCTGAACACTCTAATGCTGTAAACCAATTTAGGCCCATAAGCTTCTCAAATGTCTGTTATAAGATCATAGCAAAACTCTTGGCTAACAGATTGAAGAATCTTTTCGCAAAAATCATCTCTCCATTCCAAACTGCTTTTGTCCCAGGCAGACTTATTCAAGAAAACATCATCTTGGCTCAGGAAGCCTTTCATTGTTTGAGAAAAAAGAGAGGGCAAAAGGGTCAAATGGCTATCAAAATTGATATGGAGAAAGTTTTTGATTATATGAAATGGCCTTTCCTCCTAGCCATATTCAAAACTTTAGGTTTCAACCAAAGTTGGATTAACTGGATTAAGGAATGTATTACATCTGTCACATATTCCATAAACATCAATGACTCCCCTAATGGTTTTTTTCACCCTTATAGAGGAATTAGATAAGGTGATCCCATTTCTCCATTCTTGTTCATTTTGGGTAGTGAAGTTCTTTCTAGGCTAATCACTAAATCTGAGCTAAACAACGAGATTAAAGGTATAAAATTCTCTAGAAGTGGTCCCTCCCTTTCTCACCTCCTCTTTGTTGATGATCTTATCTTCTTCAGGACAGCCTCCTCTAGTAATGCCCAAGCATTCGCAAATTTCCTAGATACATACACCTCTTGGTCTGGGCAGAAAATCAATCTTGAAAAATCCTCCACCCACTTAAGTGGAACACTCCAATCAGCAGCAACAATGACATTAGAAGCTTTTTAAACTTTAAAGTTGCACCCACAAAACTTAGGTACCTTGGTTTACCTTTGTATATAGGTGACTTGAAGAAAAACTTGTTTCAAGAAGTTTTGGACAAAGTCAATAATAGTCTTCAAGAATGGAAAGAAAACATCCTTTCCCAGGCAGGGAAAACGACCCTCATTAGAGAAATAACTAGTTCTATCCCCTATTACATCATGACCACTTTCCAGATGCCTGCGAAAATCACAAAGCTTTTGGATACATCCTTTCGTAGATTCTGGTGGGGTATTGAGAATAATAATCTTCACAAATTCACTCCCAAATCATGGAAAGCAATTTGTACACCAAAGTCCTTAAGAGGTCTAGGCCTTAGAAAAACTTCTCTGTTCAACAAAGCTCTTATCTCAAAATTTACTTGGTATCTCCTCAATGACACATTAAGTCTCTAGAAAGATTTTATAAAAAATTATGCTTAAAAAACTCTTCTTTCCTCGAAGTTTGTAGCAAACCTACTGAATCCCTATTTTGGAAAGGTCTTCTGAAGCAAAGATATTTTTTAAAGGAGAGCTTTTGCTTCCAAATTAATAATGGTGCTTCCACTAGAGTTTGGATAGATCCTTGGGTTCTTGGCGTTCACTTGCTAAAGCCTCAACCTAATCCTAATGTTCAGAACCAAGATCATAATCTGAAGGTGGCCGAGCTTACTCTTGAAGAGCCTAGAAGGAGGAACACCCTTCTCTGAAGAGCCTAGAAGGAGGAACACCCTTCTCATTCAGGAGATCTTCACCACTAATTATGCTGAAGCTATCCAAAACATTCCTCTTTCCACTTATAATTTATGCATAGAAAATGATAAGATCAAGTGGATTCGCCACTCCTCAGGTTCCTTTTTTGTTAAATCAGCTTATGCAGCTCTGAGTAGTACTCATTATTCCACCCTCTGATCTACAATGAAAATAATTGGAAATCTCTTTGGAAAGTTGAAATGCAGGATAAGCTTAAATTCCTCCTTTGGAAAGTAACTCATAACATACTCCCCACTAGAGGCCTGCTCAAAAGAGTTATATCTTTAGAAGAAGATCACATTCTCTGTCCTCTTTGTAATGCAGAAGAAGAAAACCTTCCTCATTTATTTCTTAACTACATCTTCTCAAAGGTCCTGTGGAGGAATTCTAGTTGGCCATTAAATATCATCAACTTTGCAAGTCAACCCATCCATAATTGGATGTCCATCATTCTAAATCCATACACTAGTCTTCACATACCATAGGAAGAGGTCCACCCCTTTCAACTTTTTGCTACTCTTGCAATGGACAATATTTGGTTTCTTAGGAATCAAGTCATCCATAACTCTCCATGTCCAACCAAACTGCTTTGTGTCAAATGTCCTCAAGGTTTCAAAGAACATAGGAATGCATGGAATGAAAAAATCTGTGAACGAGAAAAAAAAGGGCAACCTCCACCAGATGGTTTTTCTTCTCCATCTTTTGATGTGCAGTGAGAAAAAATGGTAGCACTATTGCCGCCATATGTAGAAATGAAAGTGGTGTACCGATCTTTGCTCAGATCAACCACATACACAGCATAAACCCAAACGTGGGAGAAGCTACAACATCACTAATGGTAGTTCAAGAAGTAGAACAAAGAAACATTAAAAATATCATCATTGAAGGAGATTCCAATATAGTAATCCAAGAAATTACAAAAGAAAAGGCAGCAACATATTGGACAATGCTTTCTATCACAAGAGACATCCAATTTTTGCTTCGTAATTTTCAAAAATGGCGAGCAAAAAAATACGTCGATCACAAATTCGATGTGCACATAACCTTGTGCAATGGGCAGCCTCCAATCAAGCATATGGAAGCTTACCCCTCATCTGGATCCCCCCAAGTATTTTAGAATTCCACAGTGGCAAAGACCCTCACTTTCATGGCCATAGCATGTAGCTTATAATTTTTAGATATTTTTCTTAATGTTTTGTATTAAACTGGAGCCTTTTGCACTTTTTTTTTTCTACTATGGAATGAATCTTGCTTAAAAAAAATACAAGGGTGTTTTGGTAAAATTACCCTTCAGATCACTCCCTACGTCAAGCTGGCGCCATGCGGCATGCCTAACATTAGTGGCTATTGGGCTTTTGGACTTTGAAGCATAACGACGTGGCGTTGATTAATTGGTTAAGGCTTCTAATTCTAGAATATACGATGGTTGTTGAGAGAGGGCCACATGAGTGGCACTTCTAGCCGGTCAGGCTGATTTTAGCATAAAAACATCCCTCCACTAATGGTTAGCCATGTCAGACATTACACATAAATTTGGTTAGATTCATCCGCAGAGAATCACAGTTCCTACCTCTCCTCCTTTCAAAACACATTCTCCCTCTCCCCTACAAATCATAGTTCGGAGGATGGTTCACCCCGCTTGTTAGTCGAAGAATGTTGTAGCTGTTGCTGCTGTTGGTGGTGAAGATCAAGCAGCTCCAGCTCTTTCTGGCGTAGAAGCAGGGACATTCTCTCATTCTCCAGCCTTCTCCTCTCGTTCTCAAGCTTAGCTCTCTGCATTTCCCTCTCCTTCTTGCTGCTAAACTTGACCCACTTCAACCGCTGTTTCTCTAGCTGAAAAGTTTGGCCTCAGTAGCTCACTTGCTACTCCTCCAATTGTATCAAACGGGTCCTCATCCACTGCTTTTTCTCCAATGGGCTCTTCCCCACATTTTGCAGCACACTCACCACCTCACAGCTCAGTTGCTGCACTAACTGCGAGGACGTAAAACCAGTCAAACCAGTTTCGGGTTGAGCTTCAACGAAGGGGGAGTTTGATGCCGATTTTCTTGTTTACTTCTTTTTCTTTTCATTCCTTGGTTTAGCTTCCTGCATGGGAGCCCTACTTTATTTATTTTTTCATTTTTTCTTTTTTCTCGTTTGTTTTCTTTTTGCATTTTTGCTTCTCTTTTCCATTGGGATGCTTCTATTCATGGTGGCTTTTGTCAATGACAGAGTTCCAGAGTTTCTTTGCCAAGGGGTGTGTGCTTCTTCACATTTTCATGGCTGTTTAGAGAGTGAGCCCGAGAGGTGAGACGGAGCCGTGGGCATCATGCGGCGTGGTGGAGGCTTCGGATGCTCTGTTTTGGGTGTATGAAAATAGAGGGTGATGGAGTGGAGGTGCTGCCGTGTGTGTAGGTGGCTGAACTGCATGAAGAGGCTTACAGAGAGGCTGGACAGTGGCTTCGTGGAGGTGCAAGGTGCTGCAGGCTGTGCATGGTTGGTGGTGTTGGCTTCGAGTGGATGAGGATTGGCGGGCCGAGAGGGACGGTGGGGTTGTGATTTTGTATGGTGCGAGGGACGAGGACGGAGACAAAGGGGGGTGTGGCAAGGGACTACGGGGGTGCGAGGAGTTAATTGGTGGGGTTGCGATTTGGCTGTTTGGCTGGTGCGAGGGACGAAGGGGACACGAGACGAACACGAGGGGCGAGATGAGTTTTTGTTTAAGTCAATTTTCTAATGTTTGTTGGTTTAGAATAGATGCGATGGAAAGCATACATGTAACAATGTAAGTAGCAGGCTGTTTTTGGGGGAATTACAGCCAGACCGGCTGTAAGGATTTCTCGCCATGTTTTTGTAAAAGAAAATACTATTTCTCATCGTTATTTTTTTTACAATTCTTCTAGGTACAAGCGAACTTGCATACCAATTGTGTACTGATTGTCGATGTGGAGAGTTTTGTCAAATGGCTTTGAAAAAAAGAAGAGAGGAAACAATGTAATGAATAGAAAGAGAAAACATCTCCAGGAAAACAATGCAGCCTTCTCAACGCATTCATTTCCCCCAAATGTCTTCCTCAACGCAGGCAACTTCTCTGTGCACAACGGCGATGGTCTCCTCTGCCCACGATGGTCACCACGCGACGAACTCCTTTGTGTCGATGGTCTCAGGTACTCCATCCTCATTATCGAAATGACTTCAATGCCTCTTCCTTCTATTTTTAGATAGTCTTCTATGCCTCTTCCTTCCCTTCCCATTATTTTCAATTTTTTTTCTCCTCTTTCTATGATGGCTTTCATGTCTTGAATGAGTAAAAAAAAAAAAAACTTGCTTTGATGGGTTTCTGTGATCAAATTAAAGATGAAATATATGGTTAGATTGTGTTACAGGCATATCCTCAGCTCAACATTCCAAAGATTAAAAATCAAATCAGCATGTTATAGTTGGAAGGTCAGCTGCAAATTCGAAAGATTCTCATAGCTTGCTCATATCAAATTTTAGATGAAAACAAATCATCAGTACGGCCTTAGGTACTATGTAATAGTTATGTTTGGTTATGCATGATGATATGCTCTACAATTATCTTTCATTTCATTTGTATATTGTAATACTAAGAGTACGTTGTATAATCATGTATTAATTTAATAGAAACATGTACTGCATGGTTTGGTGAGGAAAACTGAAAATGAAAGCCATCCTTTTATAGCTAGAGTGGGTGTCCAACTAACATAACATGTTCTAGTTCTTTTAGGAAAAAAAAAAAAAAGTAACAAACAATTAGGGATTCACTTTTCTTTTTCCATGCATAAATACATAACCCAAACTCTAGGGTCAGTCAATGCCCTGTCCATTTTTTACGCCCATTAATTAGATGCCCGTTTCTGAATTAATCCACCAAGTTATAAAATAAAATATAAGCACGCATTTGTGAAACACTCATTTGGTTTTTTCTCATATATACCTTCAATAAGCACTCATTTGTGAAGCGACTTGAAAATAAAATATAAATGCATCTAGTTGCAAGTTGAAGTTTTAGCTTGATAGTTATTTACTTGTTATCTTACTAATAAATGCATTATTTTGATGTTGATTAGAATCTCTGAATGGTCTATTCAACTGAATGGTTGTTGGTGGTGCTTAAAACGATCCATACTTGTTTGGAGCTGCAAAAATGAATCTTTTCTTTAATCTTCTATATGCTGATGGCAGTAGCTCAATGTTGCAGTTATGATGAGGATGCACAACATGGATCAATGGATGCACTAATAAGAAGTGATTTGATTCAAGTTTGCAGCACTATATGGACAAGGGATTGTTTTGGTTAGTTTAGAATGTTAGAGGAGTTTTGATTGTTCCTCCATTTAGGTCCTGACTTTTTGGAAGTTGTTTGATATATAATCATTGGAGTAGTTGTAATGCTTAGTCCACCTCAGCATTTGGTCAAAGTTTGCTTAGGCTGAAAGAGCTGATTGTTTTGTTGCGTTGCTGTGAAGATGATCTTCACTCGGTGCAGACTGTGTTGGATTCAGCCGTGCAGGAATATTCTGAGAAAGCAAATGTGCTCATCTACCTCAGATCATAGTCGACAATATTGTCTATCTCAAGTGTATGGAGTAGATCATTTTTTAATGTTTCAATTGTAATGGTACTTCTCAAGTGTTTTGGTTATGATGTATATGTTCATTAAATTAACCCTTGTAATGAAAATTTGTGTAATGAAAATGGCTTGTACACATGGTTTTGAAGAGATTCCATTGAAATGAGAAACAATAGTTCTTGAATT
Source organism: Pterocarya stenoptera (assembly GCA_003123785.1). Taxonomy (NCBI): domain Eukaryota; kingdom Viridiplantae; phylum Streptophyta; class Magnoliopsida; order Fagales; family Juglandaceae; genus Pterocarya; species Pterocarya stenoptera. The sequence goes on from QEOT01123701.1 coordinate 61,978, forward strand.
GAGTTCATAACTGGCAAATATTATAGCAAATGAAACACTAAATAAACAAATATTACAGGTCTCAAAAAGCCTAGTTTGACTTTTTCTCTAACAAAAAAACAGCTTCCTTCCTTCTGACCCCAAGGTTGTGGATTTTGGTGACTATTAACGAGGTTGAACTTGCTCAAAAATAAAACTTCCAATATGCATCATGTGCAACCTTCACCCAAGTAAGAAACCTGTGAAGTGGATACAAATTCATGTTACAACTGATAATTAACTATATGACAAATTTACAATTTTCACATCAACAATGTCTGAATGTTAGGCAAAATAGACAGTCTCATGTCCACTCCAATGTAGATCAGCTATGCACTATGCATATATAATATAAGAGAACAAGATATACAAGAGCAGCTACAATCTATCAGTGGTAAAAGTCTTAGAACTGCATCTTACAAACCACAAGTGGAAAAAATATAACTTGAACTTAATTACCCGCATTTTATACAAAAAAAAAATTGCATTGGGACAGGAATCATGGTTTGATTACATGACCACCGATTACACATGAGTGAACACAATTAAAACACAACATTACAAATTTTAAATGAGCTTGACAATATCCACATAAAACACAAAGAAGTAACCTGAAGTTTTGTAACATCAAAAATCACTGAGACAAACCAATTGGTGAAAAGGAAAATCTATTAAAACATGTAATTTTGGAAGTAGGGAGCTTTTCTCCTATTCAACCACAATTCAATTTCCTATCCTGATAGTATATATAGTACTTTTTATTTTTTAAAAAAAAATTCTATACATGCAAATTGCACAGTTCTACGAGTAATGAGAATTAATGATGTACCAATATTAGCGTTTAGCACAAGTAATACTATTGCAAAGTTACCTTCAAAAAAGAAAGTCATCACCTGTTCTTGAGGACATAAGCTTGCTGGTATAAATGTCTATGCAGACGATTGGTTAAAATTGAAGTTAATAGACAAACTCAATAGATAATTACAAGTATCATGAGAAAGATAGGGCCAACGTGTTGGGTTCATATCGTATATGAGCCATCCTTTACCAAACCCATTTATGTAAATGAATCAGACCCCTCAACCTTAATCTCCTGGTTTATCTTCTTGAGTTGGTGTTAAGTTCACAAATTGTAATACATCTATCTAATTTTGTGCAGCACAAAGTAGATAAACCTTAATTACAACAAAATCAAAAAATAAAAACAGATTGGTTCTGGAATCAAATAAAAACAAATAAAACCAAACATCAAAAATAGAGAGAGACCTACCGATGGTTACTGAACTTGCTTATAGAGTAAGGACGACGGAAAACATACCAAAGCCGTGATTGAGGGGGGAATGGGGAACCACCTTCAACATTAAATGAGGACCGAGAGGGGAATGGGAAAGAAGGAGAAGGGTGTGTTGGGAAATCAGGCACAGCGGAATAAATAAAAATGGAAATAAAAGAGTATTCCCATTCACACAATGACACCAAGAAATTTAACGTGGTTCGGCAACTGCCTACATCAACAGAAAAGAGCTTCACTAATAAATAGTGGTACACAAGAAAATATTACAGAGGAGGAGGATCACACTCCACTCAACTCTACTCTCTTCTTTTCTCTCAGAACTCTCCTGATTCTCTCTCTTTTCTTTTCTTCCTTGGTATGTCTGAAGCTCACAGCGAGAGCCTCAATTTATAGGGGGCCAAATACATATGAATGCATTTAATGGTAACTGCAAATGCAGTTACCCGCTGGGCATTACCAGCTGAGAAGCAAGCAGTCAACAATGACTGCTTGCTTTGGGCAGGGATTTCAACAATTCTCCCCCTCCATGCCCATTTACCTAGATGCTATCCATTCCAGCTATGTCTCTGCATAGCTCAAGCTTCTCACTTGTAACCACCTTCGTCAGCATGTCCGCTGGATTCTCTTTCGTATGGATCTTCACAAGCTTTAACAGCTGTTGTTCCATCGCTTCGCGTATCCAATGATAGCGGATATCAATATGCTTGGTGCGGGAATGGTACATTGAATTCTTGCTCAAGTCTAGAGCACTTTGACTATCACAATATACCTTGTAGTCTTCTTGACTAACCCCTAGTTCTTGGAGAAAACGCTTCATCCACAACATCTCTTTCCCAGCTTCTGCTGCAGCAATGTACTCTGTCTCTGTTGTAGATAAAGCAACACATTTCTGCAATTTGGACTGCCAAGAGACAGCTCCTCCTGCAAATGTGAAGAGAAATCCCGAAGTAGATTTCCTGCTATCCAGATCTCCTGCCATATCTGAATCTGTAAAGCCTTCCAAGACTGGTTTAGCTCCCCCAAAACACAAGCACATCTTCGATGTACCTTTCAGGTACCTGAGAATCCACTTGACTGCATTCCAATGATCATTTCCTGGATTTGAAAGGAATCTGCTCACCATGCCTACAGCATGAGCAATATCTGGTCTGGTACAAACCATTGCATACATCAGGCTTCCTACTGCTGAAGAGTAGGGGATTGCTTCCATCTCTTCAATCTCTTTCTTTGAAGAGGGACATGAGCTCTTACTCAACTTGAAGTGGTTAGCAAGTGGAGTATTGACTGGCTTTGCATCTCCTATGTTGAAACGCTTAATTATCCGTTCAACATATTTTTGTTGTGATAGCCACAACCTTTTGGCTTTCCTATCACGAACAATCTTCATGCCCAAAATTTGTTGTGCTGGGCCTAAGTCCTTCATGTCAAAGGACTTGGATAGTTCCTTCTTTAGTTTGTTAATCATGGACCTATCCTCACCAATGATTAACATATCATCAACGTAAAGAAGGAGTATGACAAACTTGTCATCCTGGAACCTTCGAACATAGACACACTGATCTGCAACAAGTCTCTTGTAACGATGACTCATCATGAATGAGTCGAACTTCTTGTACCATTGCCTCGGCGCTTGCTTGAGGCCATAGAGACTCTTCTTTAACTTGCAGACTAAGTGATCTTTCCCTGGAGCTTCAAACCCTTCTGGTTGCTCCATATAGATTTCCTCCTCCAAATCTCCATGGAGAAAGGCTGTCTTCACATCCATCTGTTCGAGTTCCAAATTCAAGCTGGCCACCAATCCGAGTATGACTCGGATTGACATCATCTTCACCACCGGTGAAAAAATCTCGTCAAAGTCGATTCCCTTCTTCTGCTGGAATCCTTTGACAACCAATCTGGCCTTGTACTTTATCAGCTTCCCTTGGCCATCTTTCTTCAGCTTGAACACCCATTTGTTCTTTAGGGCTTTCTTTCCTTCAGGAAGTTTCACCAACTCATAGGTCTGATTTTTCTGCAAAGAACTCATCTCTTCTTGCATTGCTTGCACCCATAGGCTTCTATCAGCATGAGTTTGAACTTCTTGGAAGCTCTCTGGCTCCCCCTCATCAGCAAGTAGAATATAGTCTGATTCCGGATATCTCCTCGACGAAATCAGTAGGCGGCCTCTTGCCGATCTTCTTGGTTGAGCTTCATCAACCAAAGGAGGTTCATCACCATCTAACCCTTGTGGTGGTACACCAGCTTCTGGTGGAGAGGGTTCTTGCTCCCCCTGCTCAATACCCTGAGCTTCTTCTTCTGCTTCTGGATCTCGATCTTGCATATCCTCATTATCTGTGGCGAACTGTAATGGTGCAGGATCTGTAGTATAGGAACTAAGCTCTACTGGCATTGAGGAAGCTTTAGTTCCTATGTACTGGTTTTCATGGAACACAACGTCCCTACTTCTGACAATTCTCTTTGTCACTGGATCCCATAACTTATATCCGAATTCTTCATCTCCATATCCAACAAAGATATATGGAGTTGACTTGACATCAAGCTTCTTTCTCAGCTCCTTGGATACGTGTGCAAAGGCTTTGCACCCAAACACTCTCAGGTGAGAGTAAGAGACATCTTTTCCAGACCAAATCTTCTTAGGAACTTCAAATTTCAGTGGTGCAGAAGGTGATTTGTTAATCAGGTAACAGGCAGCACGAACTGCTTCACCCCAGAATGGCTTTGGTAACTTGGTCATACTGAGCATGCATCTTGTTCTTTCCATGATGGTCCGATTCATTCTTTCGGCTACACGATTGTGCTGAGGGGTATATGGGACCGTCTTCTCATGTCGAATACCGCGATCAACGCAGTATGCAGCGAACCTTTTGGAAATATATTCTCCTCCATTGTCTGTTCGCAGGCACTTCAGCTTCTTTCCCTTCTCTCTTTCCACTAGGTTGTGAAAACTTTTGAAGTGCTCGAAGGCCTGATCCTTTGATTTCAAAATATATACCCAGACTTTTCGTGAAGCATCATCAATGAATGTCACGAAATATCTGTTACCTCCCAATGACTCTTTTTCCATGGGACCACATATATCAGAGTGTACTAGACTCAACAACTCTGATCTTCTCTTTGTAGAGGAATTAAATGAGACTTTGCGTTGTTTGCCAAACAAACAGTACTCACAAGAGTTTAACGCTGTTCCTTTGGCAACTTTGATGAGTGCCTTCTTCACAAGCGTATCCAACCCTTTCTCACCCATGTGTCCGAGTCTCTTGTGCCACAGATTCGGTGATGCCTCGTCTTCCATTGCATTGAGGCTATCAGTATTGATCTTCACATGGGTTTTGTACAACGTACCGCAAATATGTCCTCGGGCGACAACCATGGCACCTTGTGACAGCTTCCAAGTGCCTTTGCTGAAGTGGCTGTCATAGCCCTGTCGATCAAGAGCTGTTCCGGAAATCAGGTTGATCCGAAGGTCAGGAATGTGTCGAACATCCTTCAACACCATGGTGCAACCAGTGTTGATTTTAATCTGCACTTTACCAACTCCCACGATCTTAGAGGAACTGGCATTCCCCATCCTTACCGTACCAAAGTTTCCTGCTTTGTACGTAGTGAAAAATTCACTTTGGGAAGTGGCGTGGTATGATGCTGCTGTGTCTACCACCCACTCAACATCGTGGCTTGCAACGTGCAGACACATCTCGTCACTGGTGGAAAGTACTGCTACATCTCCAGAAAGAGTGACAAGAGTTTCACCATCTTCTTTCTTCAGCTTATTGCTTTGACCTTGCTCCCTTAAAAACTTGAGGCAATTTTTCCTCATGTGGCCTTCTTTGCCACAATGGTAACACTTCATGTTACCCGTCTGCTGGTTCCTGCTATTGCTGGACCTTCCACGTGGCTGAGACTTTCCTCTGTTTCTGCCTCCACTTCTCCCTCTATCATTACCTTGAGGCCTTTCTCTACTCTCGGTGACTAGGACATGAGACTGATTCATGCCCGTCTCCTTTCGTCTGGCCTCCTCATTAAACAGGGCATCCTTACCCATCGTCATGGTAAGTTTGCCATCTGGAGTAGAGTTACTTAGGGAGACCACCAGCGTTTCCCAACTATCTGGTAACGAACTGAGAAGAAGCAGGGCTTGTTCTTCATCGCCAAGATTCAACTTGACGGACCCGAGCTGGTTAACTAGGTTTTGAAACTCGCTAGTATGCTCGGCAACAGAGGTGTCGCTCTTCAATTTCAAGTTAACAATCCGTCTCATCAAGAGGGCCTTGTTTCGAGCAGTCTTAGCTTGATACATATCCTCTAACTTCTTCCAGAGGTTATATGCATCTGTCTCTTGGGCCACGTGGTGAAAGACACTATGGTCGATCCATTGCCTGATCTGACCGATAGTCTTCTTGTGCATCTTTTTCCATTGATCCGTAAATTCATCTGGTTTCTTCCCTTCATTTTCTAAGGGGTCAGATAAATCTTTACAGTTCAAGAGATCCTCCATCCGAGGTCTCCAAAGACTGTAGTTTGAGGCAGTTAGCTTTATCATGGCACCTGATGCTGAATCCTCCATGGATTTAGACTGATTCTAAATACAAAATGCAAGTATAGGATCTTTGAGGTGGAATATCACAAAACGTACAGCATTGTAGTGTCCGGAACGCCTGATTTTGTTGAAAACGTGTCTTGTTTCGTCAAAATCGGACTCAGATAGCACAAGGATGACCCAAAAAACCCAAAAACAGGAATCTGCCGCGCGTGCAGCGCGTAGCCCGAGAAAAACGCGTAGGCGCGTGTGATCCACGCGCCTTCTAGAGTCACAGGCGTGTGAGGCGAGTGAAAGTCACGCGCTGATGACTTCTCTCTAAGCGCGTGCGGTGCGTGGTGCGAGTAGAGGTTACGCGCTCGTGCCTCTGATGGGCGCGTGGGGCGCGTGTCGAGAGTGGGCTTCACTCTCCGACCTTCAGGTTGCGCGTGGGGGCGCGTGCGGTGTCTGTTTGGCCTCTGGTTTTCACCATTTTTCTTGTCTCGCTAGGACGAAGACAATGGTGTGCTCAGATTTTTAAAATGAGCAACCCACTAAAAACGTATTTTCTAAAAAAACTCTTCCAAAAATAGCTCTGATACCACTTGTTGGGAAATCAGGCACAGCGGAATAAATAAAAATGGAAATAAAAGAGTATTCCCATTCACACAATGACACCAAGAAATTTAACGTGGTTCGGCAACTGCCTACATCCACAGAAAAGAGCTTCACTAATAAATAGTGGTACACAATAAAATATTACAGAGGAGGAGGATCACACTCCACTCAACTCTACTCTCTTCTTTTCTCTCAGAACTCTCCTGATTCTCTCTCTTTTCTTTTCTTCCTTGGTATGTCTGAAGCTCACAGCGAGAGCCTCAATTTATAGGGGGCCAAATGCATATGAATGCATTTAATGGTAACTGCAAATGCAGTTACCCGCTGGGCGTTACCAGCTGAGAAGCAAGCAGTCAACAATGACTGCTTGCTTTGGGCAGGGAGTTCAACAGGGTGCAGGAATGGATGAAGGAGAAGGAACAGTCGATGAGCATTGCTGAAGGAGAAGGAGAAGGCGAAGGAGTAGTAGTTGACGAAAGGAGAAGAAATTGGTGTTGGGTAGAATGCAACGCAATTAGTTAGGGTTAAAAAAGAAAAACGTGCTGTTTCGGTCTCTTCCCACAAAGCCCTTCAAATTTCGTCTCCCGCCTCACGAGCACGCACCGTTTCATTAACCACGTCAGCTTCGATGCACATGGGTGCACAAAAATGCCTGAAAGAAGAGTTTTATTTTTTATTTTTTATTTTATTTTATTTTTTTATTTTTTATTGTTAATCATGTTTATTGATGTATCATGTTACTAAAAAAAAGACAAGTATTTACGACTAGAATAATAATTTGTGACGAAAATTGATTTATTTTTGTAAGAAATACCCATTTTTCTAATAAATAATTAATAGTAAATAAGAATAATACTAGATACAATTATAAGGTGTGCAAAATTTGCCCACTTATTTTGAAAAAAATTGGAATCAATAAGTAAAAACTAGTTTTTTTTTTTTTTTTAATGTGTGTTCTAAATTTAACCACTTTTAAAAAAAATACACGAGACTTACATATTCTAGAAGTACTACAATATCATTTTTCATTAAATAATTATTACGTAAATGGTTAAAATATAAAACCATTAAATGAATGTAATTAAGAACGATAATAAAACCTTTACCATGTAAACATTATATTAACGAGTCCGCGTGCATTCTTGCGATTTGCAAAAATAATTGTTAATTTTATTTTTATTTATATTGTAGAGTTTTCCGAACATGCATGATGACATTCTTCGATTTCAAGCTGAATTTCGTATTTGTTAATATTTATTGAAATGAGCTTTCAAATAATTTTAAATTAATGTAATATTGTACGGATTTTTTGTAAAGATATTGGATGTCATAATTCAATAGAAAAAATATATATATATACCTAGATATAAAAGATTACAGTACCCAGTTAACCTGTTTTCTCTTGGCAACTCAACGAATTCTTTTAGAATAGTTGCTGTAGCGTAAGCATGCAGTTTCTACATTAATGATCAACATGAAGAGCCCATGGTGAAGATCAGAAGCTCAATCAAACGGAGGAATGAAAGCGAAAAGAGTGCCAGCCATTGATGAAGAAGCTTGAAGAAGATCAGGGCATTTCCTTTTTCTTTCCACTTTTGGTCAGAAACATCCGGAACGCACGTAATTAATAATTTTTATGCGCCAAGCAGAGGACCGAAAAAGGAAAATAAATAAATAAAATGATGGTGCAATTGAGAAACAATTCAGTAATGTCTCCGGCCCAGTCCTTGTCCTCCCAAGAATGAAGAAACACTGCAGAACTGAAGAACAGAATTAAGAACTTGGATGATGATCGTAGTCTTTCACCTTGGCGTGGAGTTATATCCTGATGATCTCTTGGTGTATGAAGATATTCAAGAGAAAGAAAATGGTTCTTCCATTTTGGTATTTTCGTCCTTTTTCATTGTTAAATTTCATGCAGAATTTTACGGGCACAAACGTAGAGGAAATTCTGTATGTGCAGCATTAACCATCGTATAATCAGATACATATATACACGAGACTATGACGTAGATTTTAAGACACAGCCGCCCCATGTTCTTTATTAGTTCGGCATACGTAGATTGTGGATCTGTCAACATCATCCATGCCGATCGGTGTCGATCAATCTTCTCTTTATGTCAACGTCACGGCGTGGTAAATGCCTTTTCTTGGATGCACTATCTGCGGCTGATGCTGTTCTTGGGACTTCCTTTGATATCAGATTTAAGGGTGGGTCATATAATTGCCATTTACTGATCACATGAAAATCACAGCTGGTTGTGGTCAACTTCTGTGTCCCATCTTCAATCAAATCATGGAATTCTGGTTTCTTCTCATGGATGTGGTCAAGCTACTTTCTCTTTGGGCACAAACAAAACATATTGTTGAGCTTTTTTGTTTTGTGGTTCTCCACTTGAATCGGACATAAACACAGAGATCCTGAAATCATTAGAAAGGGACCTAACTTCAGTAATGGAGAAGCATGAGGAATGAATATCACCATCTAGTCAATGCTATGAAAACGACGTACACCACTGCAATTGAGGATGTACGTAGGACCCTCGTCTCCAGTTCAATTCACTTAGAAGTTCTTTCTGGGAAAATTTATGTCCTTTGCTTTTCTTTCAGAACTGTTCCAAAAGCATCCATTTTATTGTCTTTTTTCAGTGTATTCATCAAGTGCAGTTTCCCCTTTTCATGATTCTGTGTTGGACTCGGGGGGCTGTGATGTGGGGGGGGTTGAATCTTAGACAAAACACTCCATTAAACANAGAAGGAACAGTCGATGAGCATTGCTGAAGGAGAAGGAGAAGGCGAAGGAGTAGTAGTTGACGAAAGGAGAAGAAATTGGTGTTGGGTAGAATGCAACGCAATTAGTTAGGGTTAAAAAAGAAAAACGTGCTGTTTCGGTCTCTTCCCACAAAGCCCTTCAAATTTCGTCTCCCGCCTCACGAGCACGCACCGTTTCATTAACCACGTCAGCTTCGATGCACATGGGTGCACAAAAATGCCTGAAAGAAGAGTTTTATTTTTTATTTTTTATTTTATTTTATTTTTTTATTTTTTATTGTTAATCATGTTTATTGATGTATCATGTTACTAAAAAAAAGACAAGTATTTACGACTAGAATAATAATTTGTGACGAAAATTGATTTATTTTTGTAAGAAATACCCATTTTTCTAATAAATAATTAATAGTAAATAAGAATAATACTAGATACAATTATAAGGTGTGCAAAATTTGCCCACTTATTTTGAAAAAAATTGGAATCAATAAGTAAAAACTAGTTTTTTTTTTTTTTTTAATGTGTGTTCTAAATTTAACCACTTTTAAAAAAAATACACGAGACTTACATATTCTAGAAGTACTACAATATCATTTTTCATTAAATAATTATTACGTAAATGGTTAAAATATAAAACCATTAAATGAATGTAATTAAGAACGATAATAAAACCTTTACCATGTAAACATTATATTAACGAGTCCGCGTGCATTCTTGCGATTTGCAAAAATAATTGTTAATTTTATTTTTATTTATATTGTAGAGTTTTCCGAACATGCATGATGACATTCTTCGATTTCAAGCTGAATTTCGTATTTGTTAATATTTATTGAAATGAGCTTTCAAATAATTTTAAATTAATGTAATATTGTACGGATTTTTTGTAAAGATATTGGATGTCATAATTCAATAGAAAAAATATATATATATACCTAGATATAAAAGATTACAGTACCCAGTTAACCTGTTTTCTCTTGGCAACTCAACGAATTCTTTTAGAATAGTTGCTGTAGCGTAAGCATGCAGTTTCTACATTAATGATCAACATGAAGAGCCCATGGTGAAGATCAGAAGCTCAATCAAACGGAGGAATGAAAGCGAAAAGAGTGCCAGCCATTGATGAAGAAGCTTGAAGAAGATCAGGGCATTTCCTTTTTCTTTCCACTTTTGGTCAGAAACATCCGGAACGCACGTAATTAATAATTTTTATGCGCCAAGCAGAGGACCGAAAAAGGAAAATAAATAAATAAAATGATGGTGCAATTGAGAAACAATTCAGTAATGTCTCCGGCCCAGTCCTTGTCCTCCCAAGAATGAAGAAACACTGCAGAACTGAAGAACAGAATTAAGAACTTGGATGATGATCGTAGTCTTTCACCTTGGCGTGGAGTTATATCCTGATGATCTCTTGGTGTATGAAGATATTCAAGAGAAAGAAAATGGTTCTTCCATTTTGGTATTTTCGTCCTTTTTCATTGTTAAATTTCATGCAGAATTTTACGGGCACAAACGTAGAGGAAATTCTGTATGTGCAGCATTAACCATCGTATAATCAGATACATATATACACGAGACTATGACGTAGATTTTAAGACACAGCCGCCCCATGTTCTTTATTAGTTCGGCATACGTAGATTGTGGATCTGTCAACATCATCCATGCCGATCGGTGTCGATCAATCTTCTCTTTATGTCAACGTCACGGCGTGGTAAATGCCTTTTCTTGGATGCACTATCTGCGGCTGATGCTGTTCTTGGGACTTCCTTTGATATCAGATTTAAGGGTGGGTCATATAATTGCCATTTACTGATCACATGAAAATCACAGCTGGTTGTGGTCAACTTCTGTGTCCCATCTTCAATCAAATCATGGAATTCTGGTTTCTTCTCATGGATGTGGTCAAGCTACTTTCTCTTTGGGCACAAACAAAACATATTGTTGAGCTTTTTTGTTTTGTGGTTCTCCACTTGAATCGGACATAAACACAGAGATCCTGAAATCATTAGAAAGGGACCTAACTTCAGTAATGGAGAAGCATGAGGAATGAATATCACCATCTAGTCAATGCTATGAAAACGACGTACACCACTGCAATTGAGGATGTACGTAGGACCCTCGTCTCCAGTTCAATTCACTTAGAAGTTCTTTCTGGGAAAATTTATGTCCTTTGCTTTTCTTTCAGAACTGTTCCAAAAGCATCCATTTTATTGTCTTTTTTCAGTGTATTCATCAAGTGCAGTTTCCCCTTTTCATGATTCTGTGTTGGACTCGGGGGGCTGTGATGTGGGGGGGGTTGAATCTTAGACAAAACACTCCATTAAACAAGTTGATCAATTGCAAAGATCTTTATCACATCATGTACAGTTTTATTTGCCAACTTTCATGTGGTTAAGGAAAGTAGAAACCCCGGGTCGGTTGTTTTTTTGGGATCCATGTCGGTCATGCATCTGTTAAATCAGTATTTATCTAAAATGTTTAAACTAACGAAAGAGATAAATTTAATTATTTAAATTATATGTTAAGCAAGCTCCTTTGCACAATGGAAGGCATATGCCAACTTGTGTGAGGGTGTGGGTGAGATAGAGCGAGGGGGTGGGTATGGCAACTGTCATACAACAACATTCACTAGGATATATATCTCTTCTTGAAGTAGAGGAGCAGAAAGAAGGCAGACTTTACAGTGCTCCAGGCCAAATAAAAAAAACAAAAAAACAAATCAGGACTGGAATATGTAAACGAACAAGCAGCTAAACTTACAAAGGATTACTAGTTTACACTAGTCTGTTTTTCTCCCTATTTTGATGCTGTTTCAGGAGGACTCTTTCCTAGATTAGACAATCTTACTTCTCCAGTCCTTGGACTTTGTGGTCCTCTACTACTAGCACGAGGACTTAGCTCCCCTCTTAGCTCACTGAGCCGAGGACTGTATGTGGGGCGCGGGCTTTGAAGGCTTTTAGGGTCATTTGCTGGGGTTGCCGTGGAGCTTGTGATCTTAGGACTACTCACATGCCTGAACTCACCCCGGCTTCTCGTGATAACTTCATCTAAAATCTCTCCTTCATCTGTAAAGGAAGCTCCAGCACCAATCTCTGCTTCCTGTTGAATGTGTGGAAAAGTTCAAGCATGCATTATATATGAAAGATGTAAAGTAAGAATGAACGTGCAGAGGGGTTGAGGTGAGCTCTTACTGCTGCAAGGTTAAATGGTAAAGCTGGTGCCTCTTCATACTCTGCAGCATCCAAGTCTTGAAGATGAGCCCCTTTGAAAAACTTGGGCAAAAAGTACTGTCTTACAGGAACCAAAAGCATGATCATTAATGGAAACATAAGTCCAGCAATTGGAATCCATGTAAGTCCAAAACATATAAGCAAATAGGTTGTTTGGAAAATGGTGAATGTTGCTATTGTCTTGAAAGGCACTGTTTCCACAAAAGTTGCATGGTATTCCTCTAGGACTCTGCGGGAAATGAGTAAAATATGTTAGTCCTAAAAAGAAAGGGAAACATTGATATTCTAAAGAAGAGGATTTTGCAGCTGTTACTTGTATCTTCTGCTTGGTGCCGTGAAGAGCAGTAAGATTCTTTCCCAGAATTGGTTCCCAGGTAAACTTTCAATTGCCATGAATGCAAAGTAGCCCCATAGAACTGAGGTTGGAATCATTTTGAGGAAGGGCATGGCAGCTACACATCCTCCAACAATTATAGATTGAAGAAAGTTACTGAGACGCTGTTCCTTCACCTCAACAGGCAGAAGATCATCGATTTCCTTCTCAATATCAAACACTGTTTCATCAACCGGGGCGTCCATATGTCCCATACATGTAGCTGCTTGAATAGTTGATTCTTTTAAATCCTTTAGTCCCTGCTCAAAAATAATTCCTCAGTCCACATGTACTAATTATCAGTGCATGCTTCATTAGAAGATTAGTACCCTCGTTTGTTTTCAAAAACTTCTCAACTCATCTCATCTAATCATTACAACTTTTCGAAATTCTAATACAAAATAAAATAAACAATTCAACTTTTTCAAAGTCCAGAATAAAAATAATATTAAAAAAATATATTCTAATAATATTTAATTTAATTTTTTAACTTTAATCTCAACTCATCTCATCTGCAAAAACAAATGACTCCTATCCTCTTGCTCATGGGTCTCCTTACTTTGAAGTCATTTTTTTGAAATCTGAGAATGCTTGGTCAGAAGGATATTCACATACTGTGCCCAGGTCTGGTGGCCTATGAGCCTGGTAATCATTTGTTCCCTGGGCTTCGTCCTTTGCATTTCTAAAAATATGATTTTGCAGTCTTTGCAGGAAATCAGAAGAGCAATCTATCATAAAACTTAAGAACCAACATGTGTAGCAACTCTACCCGAGTTGAGGCCTCCTGATAGATCAAAGGGGTCTGCATTTGTTGATAGGTTTCTTGCATATGTCCGTACAGCTGTCCTAAGCTAGCATTTCTTCTAATACTTCTGCGGGCTGTAGCAACCAGCCTATTGCGAAGCAACTGCATGGCAAGCAAACATTTTTAAACAAAAAGTATATATAAGCAGAAAATGATAACAATTAAAAAAAAAAAAAAAATACCAATATCTACCACTTTGAAATCATCACTTGTCCCAAAAAATTAGGATAATAGGAAGAGGTAGATTTAGGCCTTGTTTGGGTACCGAGAGTACCTCAGGTACTCTCAAACACTCTCACTACTATTCTTTACTTTATTATTACTTTTCACCTACTTTTTATACTATTCATTACTTTTCACCTACTTTTTATTACTATTCAATATTCTATTATTACTTTTTCACTACTATTCACAAACATTCTCAAACACTTTCACTACCCAAACCAAGCCTTAATTATTTGTATTATATTTTTAACACTCTCTCACATGTAAGCGAGACTCTCCCTTAATGAGTATGCCCAACTTAAACGGGATAAAGTATAGGCTCTAATACCATGTGAAATTACCACTTGTTTCAAGAGATTGAGCTAATAAAAAGACATAAATTTAATTATTTATATTATTTTCTTAACAACAGCATAATATACCAGATGAACTTTATGGCTAGACTACCTGGTGTTTCAGAGTAGCCAAACTCTTTGTATGCATAGGAGATTGTGGGATAACTCCATTTGCTGGAGGAATTCCAATAAGACCACACAATAAAGTCTGCCATCAAGAATGGAAATATATAAGAATGGGGGATGGCATAGAAGGAAGAAGGAAGAAAGAAGACAGTGAATACCAGAAATCCCAACAGAAGTAAGTCATAATGGTAAGAAGATGGCTTTCTCAGATTGAACTCCTTCTGTTGAGCAAGTTGAGATGCTACACTATGGTCAAAATAATAAAGCACCGCAATCATTGTTGCAGGAATGAAAGCTCCAATTATGTAGACAACAGGAACATTCAGCATATCCTGTCAGTTTTTAAGTGTAAAACTTCAACTCAATGTTCTACCAAGACATAGACATGCAAGAACTTGTGTTTTAATCACAAAATTTTGAGGCATGCCTTAATGACTGTCCAATTATCATATGCACCAGGTGACCATGGATTTGGGCTGAAGAGGCGCCGTGGGATCCCTTTCGGAACACTGCTGGCTGGTATGTAAGAAACAGCTGTCCAGACCAGCACCATAAGCGGTACACCATAGTCGGCAATTAGGCTTCGAATCCAACCTTTCAAATTAATTCAGAAATCTTTTAAATGTAGAATATATTGTTGCATTTACCAAAACTCATCAANACTGCTTATATCTAACTGTAAACTTGTTGAACTAGTATGTACCAGCATCTTATGAATTCCCTAAACAACCGAACAAGAAGTGAAAAAACAAAAATCGAATTACAGAATTCTTACTTTTATAGCTTGCTGCATGAAAAGCATTGCTATTAGCAGACCAAATAATTCTCCAGCCACACGGGTGAACCTATTGATAATGGAGCAAGCTCCTAAAATAGACAATAAGAACAGCAAGAATGCTGTCCAGACACATATCCTACAATATCAAAAGATCAGATAATTTCTGTCAATTATATAACGAGAATTTGAAACATAAAATTCAAAGTGATACTCGAAGTCCATGTCAAGGACGTGAACAGTGTGATTACTTGAAAAAATAGAGGAAATTTCTCACCATCCAGCCCATGCCAGAAACAGATTTCGACCCAAGTCCGGTCTCTCTTTAGCAAAATTAAACAAGAATGTGTACATAATCACAGTGGGTTCTGCAACACCTAAAATCAACAAAGGTTGACCTCCAATGATAGAGTGTATAATCCCGCAAAGGGCAGTGGAAGCTAAGGTTTGAACTGCCGTCAGAACTCCATCTGCAAGTACGAGGTGGAGAATATCATGAATGAAACTTCTAAAGGGCTTTGATTTGGCCTTAATAAATACTTACTATATCACGACCTATTATTTTCTTTTCAACTCTTCCATTTTTTCCAGTTCTGTTTTCTAATCAAAAATCAAAGTGCTAAGCTTGAACGGCTAAAAGTTCAAAAGGAAAGTGTAGACTTTGGAGAATTGTTTTGTATCTTCTAAATTTAAAGAATATTCTATCACACAGATCTAAAGGGACTTTTTGAAGTTTATGTCCAATACCAGTGTTTCGCTCCAGTTGTTCACCAAATGAAATGACCGGTATTGCTGAAGCAAAAAATATGTACGTGGTGGGAGCCAGAATCCTGAGAGCAATAAAATTTGGTCAATAAGTCATGTTGAAATTCTCCAAAAAGAAGACTAGGTCACAAAGATGTTAGCTTTGCAACTGAACAACATTCACAGAGAAGTGAGACGTTTCACCTGGAGCCTGCTCTAAATCCACCAGTCCAATCTTGTTTGTAACACATTAATCTTCCTCTAAGGTCATTCTTGATTCCTCGAAATGGCACAAATGTTTCTTCCATGGTTCTATCTTTGTAGGATTCAGTTAAAACTGTGCTCTTCCCTCTCTAATGGCTTCCAAGGTTGCAGCAAGCACTGAGTAGTATTTGACTCAAGAAGAATCACAAAAAATGGCAATCAAGCAGATGGACTAAATCGCATGGGAGCTTGGGGAAATGAGTTTTAAGAATTTAACAGATACGCCAAGGTGCATGATTCAAAGCCTTTTTAAAGAAATAGAAGGCAAGCGATATCAATTATTAAACTTGATACACAAGAAAGCACTTGGTAGGTTGATCACCAACTACGGCATCATAACCTTTGTGATGTGCTTACTGGTATCAATGTGTGGGCACAGAGGAGAGGGAAGGTCGTCCAAATATATAATAAGCAAAAGGTGTTGAGAGAAAAGGGAAGGAAAAGTGGTCACAAGGGAATTTCAGATGATCTCACTGTCATGGCCAGGAAATTATACAGATCAAAATTCCAAATTTTTCCCACGTCAGTATCACATAATTATCTGGACCCACTAGATACTGTGGCTTACTGTGTTGAGAGGAGGAAAACTGTATCTAAGTTCCAACTTGTGAACTGAGACATATAACAAATTCAGTAGAATTCTTAGCTTATCTCTAAAGATCAGATCTTTAGTCAAGAGAACATTATCTCCTCCATAAGTTCGTGATTCTAAATATGGAGGTATTAATTGCAGTGTTGATTGGACAGCAAAGTCCAAGTTAAGAGGTTGAGTGGTTTGAGCTTCCCATAAAACCTCCTCCATTAATGCTAAAAATGGATGTCTCTCTGCTTTCATCATAACTCAATTAGAGAAGCCAAGAGAGATGAATTCAAAGCGTCTTCTGCAACTTCTTTTTGGGATCTTTGATTTGATATATGCTTGTATCGAAAATAAGCTATGCTCAAATGAAGACAAAAAAAAGTTGACCAAATTGTTCCATCCAAAATGGATCATTTTCCCTTCATTTTTTTAAAGTTGCATGTCCACTCCATTAGCTGGTAATTAAAGCATTTCGTCATCCAGCCGACCGGGCTAAGGCTTTTGGGCCGAGTAAACGACTCAAATCTTGGCAGAGACAGAGAGAATGATGTAGTCATATTGAATCGTTTCCCCCATGTGCATTGAACAGCTCAGTTTAGCTGCCTCCCAAGCTAACCAACTGCATCGTGGATTATCCTCCTTCACACGCTTTCTAGTTCATTTAAATGCCTAACATGCACAAGTACATGCATGCATGCATATGTATTTATAATTTATATTTTGAAATTTTCATTCCGAATTTACAATTTTATTATAAGTAATATTAGATACAGTCTTGGAGTATACAATCCTCGCATACTCTCTTTAAAAATAAGTAAGGTTTATTATTAAATAAAATAAAATTTTCATATAAATTCTAAATTTATCCATTTTTTTCAAAGAAAATACATCAAACTTACATATTTTATAACTATAAATATCATTTCTCCTTCATTGTATATTTATTTCTCTCATATCCATCGTATTGTTCTTCTACATCATGTACCCTTTTTTATTATTAATTTATAAGGAAAGAATACGTATCCATAATCTCACTCTTCCTTTTATTATATTATAAAGACAAAATAACTGTTTATAAATACATGCAGACTCCGGACACTCTTTTTAAAAAATTGATAAATTTAAAATTTACATAAAAAAAAAAATTATTTTTTAAAAACATATCTTACTTTTTTTCAAAATGATGCACAAAACTTGCACATTTTAAATTATCATTACTATCCTAAGGTTCTCTTTGACCAACCATTTCAATATCAAACCTGGAGTTCCGACACTTCGTTTAATGCTCTTTGTGGGGACTAGTGGCGGCATTACGCAGTACATGTTCTAGCATTACTATGCTAGAGCCACCGCTGGCCGGGGGTTCCCCTGGGCTCTTTCATGTATTTTTGTTTTTTTTTTTCGTCTTTACATAGATTTTTTAATATTTTTAAAAAATAAAAAAAAATTTACAATATCATTAAAAAATACTTCATTAATCACGAAGTAAAAAGAAATAAAAAATAAAAAAATCCCAACGGAAGCCCCAATAGGAGCTCCAGTGGAAAGAATAATATTTTTTTTATTATTATTTTTGCTTCGTTATTAAAGAAGTATTTTTTAATGATATTGTAAATTTTTTTTATTTTTTAAAAATACTTAAAAGGGTTGAAAAAATCTATATAAAAAATGAACAAAAAATAAAACATATAAAAGAGACTAGTGGGAGCTCCCATGGTATCGTTACATCTTTTATAACTCTTTTAGGTAACACTAAATTATTTCAAAAATAGGTAAATTGTAACAAATAATATAAAAATAATAATTAAAATAAATAAATAACACTTCTTTGTATTTTTAATGTTTTGACCATAAGATTCCTAAAAATCTAACTTTTAATTGACGCGACAGTGCGATGAGTAGCGTGTATGAACTATTTTTTTTTCCATTGAAGCACCGACGTTGAACCTCGCATATTATACATTTTTTTTTTTTGATTTACATTAAAGTTAAAATGATTATCTTTTTGGTTAATTAATGGAATAAAATATGGGATATTAGTAACCCTAAAATATTTTAAGTACACATCATTTTTTAAGTCGTTATTATACTAAAATGTATTGGAGTAATAGTGCTATACTCAACAAAGTTATATTTTCACTAAAACTTAATTAGATTGCATAAAAATTTAATATAGTGGATTCAACAAAACTACAGTATTTTTAATTTTGATCATTTTCACTGGCCAAATCTATTGAGTTCAATTTGCTGGCCAAATATTATTTTGGCATAAAAAATTTTCTCTTATGTGTGCTAATCGTTTCGTGAGAACTCACAACTCCAAAAAAATTTCTCTTCATTTCAAAACCACGAAGCGCCTAAATTCCAAACTCAACCGCAGAAGGCGACTAGTCTTCATCAGTCATCATTTCAATGACGTTGCATCATCTTGCTGGAGCGCTTCAAATTCTAGTTCTGTAATATTATGATTAGTTGATACTAATTTTTTCATTTAAAATCTAATATCAACGTTAGAAAATTAATGTGTATTTTTTAATAACAAATAAATATTTAAATTATAATTAGAATTAAAATAAATGAAAATGTCAAATTAATATTTAAATAAAATAGTGATAGATTTAGAGAGTCTATTATTTTGTATTGTTAAAAAGTGGTTAACTAAATTTATAAAAGTAAATTCTAAATTTTGACCAAACTTTGTTGAGTTCATTAGTAATGCTCTAAGGATATTATATAAATCTTTAAGCCATTATTTTACTATCTAATACATCGTGTCATCTGAATTTTTCTATTTTAAATCAGTATGTAAAGCGCATTTAATAAATTGCTTATATAATATAATTTGATTTAAAACATAAATTTTAAAATTTAAATTTTAAAAATATAATATTATTATTTAAATAATATAAATAACGTGATCTACGCATAAACAATCTAAGTTTAAAAGTGTATAATCATTTACACTTTTGAATATCTCATGTTATTTATATATGTTATTTTCTTTGCCTGCAAAATCTAATAAAAATATCATTCAGTTAAACTATATATATATATATATATTCAATTATTTGTCCAATCCAAATAAATGACAGTTTTTTAATTCTCTTTCTTAAAATTAAATAAATAAAAAAATAGAACGAAGTCTTGT
>QEOT01123702.1:0-81837 GCA_003123785.1 Pterocarya stenoptera
ATTTGGTGGAATCTAAGAACTGCTTTCTTCCTTATTCAATATCTGCAGAACATTTCCTACAATCTCCATGCAGAAGAAAAAACTATACAATTAATAATGACCCTTCTTACTGATAATCCAGTGACAATTAGAGAAAAATATATTTCTTATTTGGTGCATGAGATGAAAAGGTTTCCAGAATTAACGTTTGAGCAATTAAATTAGAAAGAATCTTGGTGAAACCTTCACCAACAAACATGAATGTTGGATGAATGTGTCTGGGCCAATGAACCCACAGTTTGGCTTTTTAGGCTGGTGTTGAAATGAAGTGTCAGGTTGGCTACTTTTGATGTAGGATATTTGTGATCAAGGGATTGTGATCTGAAATTGTGCAGTTTGATGTTCTTGATCTGTTGAATGGCTTCACAAAACTTCTTTCCTTCCAACTATTGACAATTTCTTTATATCATTGCTCGGAAAATTCGTGATTCATGGCTCTTGTATCTGTAAAAGATGATGATTTCGGATTTGATTTTCTTATAATACATATTGTCTGTTATGTCAGTTGACATTGATTTCAGATACGACATTAACATTCAGATGGCCACATATTCATCATCAATTATGTTTAAAAGCAGCAGCATGTCTATAAGATGGCGACATTGGATAGTTAAATACCTTTGCTTTTTAGGATTTCTTTACAGGTGGGGTCAGCTTAGTTGGTGGAAACCCTCCAAGCAAATTCTAGAGCACTGTCAAGTTATGTCAGCTTAGTGTTCTCGTGATGCTTGGGTATGGACTTCTGTGGATAAGGATGAGAGTGAAAATCAATTTCAAGATATTCCATACTTGCATGAAAAACTGGATTTCAATATTATTTTTTGAAACCAAATAAGTTCAGTTGTCGAGTTGGCCAATACTTAGACCGCTAGTACTCAGCTTCACTGCTGGACCAAATTGGTCTGGGTGTGAGGACAGAACTAGGCTGACTTGTTAGTCATATATATGCATGCATCTGGACAGATGTGGATGCTAGTGTGCTTGAGCACGTTTGTGCAGACACATTCGATTTAGAGTTGAATTGCTTTTTGGGAAATTAGCTTCAAAAAGTGAAATAGTTTATTGCTCTTCTAGTAATGCTCTTCCTCTCATTCAAGGGTTTTGGAAACAATTTAAACATATTCTAGGATTCTGTACATGCAAGTGCCATCAGCATCTATTTAGATTGCTGAAAACAAACCAAAGATTAGGAATCTTATTCAACACTTAGAAGGATGCATGCAATTCCCCGGAACAATAGACCCTCAAAATTGTAGGTAATTAGATTGTAAACCTGGTGGAGTATCTTAATAAAATAAAAAAAGAGATCTAAAGCTGCATTATGATCTAGTTCTTACTTTTTATTCTAGTTTGTATACCCAAAAGAGTTCTTTCTGGCATAGGATAGTGGTATTTCCAATATGGAACCCTTTATCATGAGTTCACAGATAACGGCTATTTTTCGTCAAAACTCTGTAGTGACTGTCTTTTGAATGCTATATTTCCCTATTTCTGCAGAGATTAATCTTTTGCTCATTTCTTTGAGTTCTCCTTGATTTTTAGTCTTGAAAGAATAGTATTTATTTCTTTTCATGTTCAATTGTGTAACCTGCTAAAGTTGTTGCCACCACATCATTATTCTATCAACTAGAAATTTTGTGAGTATGTCAGATTTAAGGGAATCCCTTAGATGAGTCCCAGTAGATTTAGATATAGAATATCCACTGGGATAGGATGATTTCTTAGATATATCACAATAATGAAGCAGTACGTTAACTGGAACAATACAAATTATTTTTGAAATTACAAAATTTAGAGCTGGTGTTGAAGAAAGAACTTACATGTCTTTTGTGATAAAAACATTTATGTTGAGAGATTTCGGTGTCCCTCGAGGAAGGGTGGTAACTGTTGAAATCATTTCATTTGGTTGGTTGGTTGCCAGTTTTCCAGAGAATTTTGTTCCTTTATTCTTTGGAGCGGTTCTAATTTGGTTCATTACAGGTATGGGATGTCTTGAGCAATGAAGAGGTGGTTGAGATAGTATCAACGGCTACAACCCGGTCATCAGCTGCAAGGATCCTGGTGGACTCAGCTGCTCGTGAATGGAAGCTCAAATACCCAACTTCAAAGATGGATGACTGTGCAGTGGTTTGTTTATTTTTGGATGGGAAAATGGATGCTGAATCTGATTATGATGAGCAAAACTTTTCTTCTGCAACCCTTCAGAGCAATCATTCTGGTAATGCCATTGAATCAGATGATGGCCAGAAGTCTGAGCCATCTTTGCAAAGGAACTTTACAGTCAGATCATCAGAAGAAAATGATACATATGGAAGACTACCTGTTGACGCGGAAGCGAATGGGGAAACAGCAGAAGCTGAAGATCAGAATTGGTCAGGTTTGGAAGGTGTAACCCGAGTGAACTCCCTTGTTCAACTTCCTAGATTTTCTGAAGAGAGGCCAAACCTTGAAATTTTGTGATTTATTTTAAGGTGGAATGGGGCTGGTTCTGTTGTTTGTGTCTTGATGTCCTTTGCACCTTGCAAATCAAAGAAAACTTTCTGGGTTTGTGTGGCATTATCACCAAGGTTTGTGCTGTACGTTTAAAGCCACAATGTTTGTTCTTTTGAATTGCCGGAAATTTAGTGGCAAATCACACTTCTATCAAGGAAAACCTGAATCAGCATGTTCAATTTTGTGCAATATATATACAATTATTGTATTGACAAGTTGCATAAAGTAGTCACATATGCCTTGGTTGTGTTTAACACTACAATTAGTCTCAAACACAAGTGGAGTTTCAGGTTATCACCTTAACCTAGTTACATTTATGTTTATAAATAGCTCTCTTTTTTTAACATGTTTGAATTTGTACATGAGCTACTTAATTTTGATAAAAAATAAAAAAAATAAAAAAATAGATTTTTTTTTATATATATATATAATTATCTTTATATAGTTCACATATATATAGATTTATCAATGCTTATATTTTTAATGATTCAAACAAAACGTATACTATTAGAACATGATTTCCTATTATCTTTCTAAATATTTTAAATATTCTCAAGTTAAAAATAATATTATAAAAATAAGAGATGAATTTATTCGAGTTTGTATTTTTATTAATTTTTCTAAAATATTTATACTAAAAAACTCATTTAAAAATAAATATAGTCGAACTCGAATTTGATAAACTGATCTCGAGCGGCTTAGTTAGTAGTTTTGTTTATTACAACCCTGGGAGAAGTGCATCAATCTTAAGCCATTTTAATGTCATTCAATGACTTGTAAAGATTTTATGAAAAATAAAACAGATAGTTGGAAGTTCCACCATGAGCTATTTTTGCAAATAAATGAAATTATATTTTCATTGGAAGTTAGATAATATATTTTCTGAGTCTCGTTTGAATACAGAAACGGTTTCATCTCATTTTATATCATCATTATAATTTTTTTCAAATTTCTACACAAAATATAATAAATAATTCAACTTTTTCAAATCTCAAAACAATAATAATATTAAAAAATAATATTCTAATAATATTTTATTCGACTTTCAACTTTCATTTAAAACCATCTCATTTTATATTATCTCATCTTACTATCTAAATAGGGATTCGGAACTCTATCTTAATTTTGGAGCTATTTTCATTAATTTACTGCATGAAGTTCCATAACTCATGAATTTGGACAAATTGCATTTGATTCTTTACAATTGGCACATGCAAATACTAGAATTTCTTCTGGTGCTACTGCACTGTGAAGACAAAAATAAATAAGTTTTGTTATGTACAAACAAGTTTGAGTATCAATCTGCGTATTAATATTGTTGCCTTTATATTCTAAATTCAAATTAGCACTATTTTCAATAAAGTCTACTTTCTGATCTATCATATTAAATGAGTGTATGTAGTAGTGTTCAGAATCACTTATAACTAGATTTTTCCAAAACTAAATAGTCTTTTGACCACACAAATGAGCAAATGCTTTTTTAATTCAAGCAAGCCCTCAACCGCAGAGATCGATCATCATTATGTCCACACAATCTTGTTGCCTTGCCCGAGAAATAGTTGATTTCTTCGTTAGAATTTTGGTCATAGCCCTCTCTGATATTACTGCCATCCACACTCAAAAGGAAAATGCGCGTAAAGAGCATGCTTGAGTATAATGAGATGATACAGTCGTGAAATAGTAGTATTATTATCACTATCATTATTATTGGTATTATTACTATTATAAATTTATAATGACGTTATCATCATTACAATTATTATCATCACTATAATTATTGTTATTAGTATTATAATATCATCATTATTATTATTAGTATTATCAATACCCAATTATTATTATTTTTATTATTGTTATTGTTATTATTACTATTATTATTATTGTTATTATTATTTATCATTATAAAAATTAATATTGAAACAAATGTTATTATGACCATTATCATTAAAATTATTATAATTGTAATTATTATGGATGAATCATGAATGGGGTGGAGTCGAAGTATAGTTTAGCAAGAACGAGGTCTTGTAATTCAGAAACTTGTAATGACGTAGAAAACCAATCAAATATAAACTAAATAAATTCTATTGTAATTCAGAAAAACGAGTTTTAAAATAAATAAATAAAAGAAATTAAGAACGAAACAATAAATGAATCAAAGCAAAAAATAATTAATTTAATAACCTAATCAAAATAAAAGAATTAAAATAAATTCTAAAAATGCAAATTTATCTAAACAATGAATAAACTATTAATGGGAAATGATCTAAGGTTTTGGAATCCACCTCATTAATTCATTGTAATATATTTATGATAATTGATTCTTCCCGAAAGTCTACATGACAATCTAAAAATCAATCTTATTATCATGAAAAATATCATCGTTGAAACCTTTATTTTAAAAGAAAATATCTAAAGTATGATCTTCTTCGCTTAAAGGTATAAAATCAAAATATCACTTGTATCTGTTAAAATAAATCACAAAAGATATTAGATTTATTTTTAAAGAAATTATGAATCAAGCTCTCAATTGATTAAGATTATATAGATGGCTTTATAAACAAGCTTCGTCCCTATGCTTCTTCTTCATTTAAAGAGAGAAAGATAAAATGATTGCATTTTAATTTTTGCATTATGTACTTAACATTCTGTTCAGTATACTATATCATATATTATTGTTTGCTTTCACTACAATTAATATCCATATATGATTTCTTATATTTTTTATATAATGTATTATATATCAGTTCATAGATAAATTGCTTTAGAAGTGACACTCCAACAAATTTAAGAGACGATGAGGTTACTACTCATCTGGAAAGCCAATCACATATCGCTTGAAATATTAACTTGTCTAGTAACACTGATCTCCCTCCTCTTAAGAGATTTTCAATGCAATCCTATTATAAGGTTCTTTCATAATTTTCTAATTATCATACATTGTGAAGTGGCTAGTTTGTTGTGGGATGAGAATCTAAAGGGACTGGTGTGGCATGGGTTATGCCTAGAAGAGTAGTGGGTATTTTTAAGTGTTGGACAGAGCTTAGGGATAATGTTCACATTGCCGTTGTGTGAAAATGATCCCTCATTATATTATATGGTGCTTGTATATGGAGAGAAATGATAGGTGTTTTGAAAACCATGAGCATTCCTTGGATGAGCTAATTCCTTTTTAGCACAGTGTTCTCCTGGGCTTCGATCATTGTTTGTAATGGGGACGACTTTCATAATTTGCATGTATCCATCATTAGTGCTTAGTGGTTATTAGACGTATTCTATACATACTCTATGTGTACTTAGGCTATATTTTTTTTATTAATAAAATTTTACTTTTACTTTAAAAAAAAATACGAAGGGGAGAGAGAGAGAGAGAGAGAAAGCTTATAGTTTGGGTCTTGGGATAATGATTAGAGAGAGAGATTCATATGTTTTTTAAAAAAGAATTAGAACATGGTCCGTTCAAGTCGAAACAATTTGAGAAACAAAAATTTGTTCCGATCTTAGACTCCTTTTTTGGAAACATGTAGAGTTGTAATCAATCCAAGTCGAGTCAATCTTTTTTATTAGAAAGTTGAGCTAGATTCAAATAATCTGAGTTCGAGTTTGAGCTAAAGATGATCAAATACAAACTTTAATCGAGTCGAGTTATTACTTGAATTTTGTTCATATCCTATTAAATATTTGTAATTTGTTTTGAATGAAGAGGATAATTAAAATACCAAATTAAAAAAATATATTATAAATTTAGTGAATTTTTTACAACTAATATAGAAACCTTATATTGAATTATAAAATTATAACATTTTTATGCTCCCTCCAAGTCTTTTTAAAGGTTCTTAAAGGTTGGTTTAAGTGGTAAAGACTTTGGTCTTGGTAGTATGCTCCTTCCTAGTCTAAACTTCAAATTCACTTAGGTGCAAACAATTTTTAAGGGTCATTAGACTGGGAGAACTTCCCCATGAATTACTCGAGTTGCACTTACAAGAAACTCCTTAATAAATGTCTGTGTACCTCCAGGATTAGTCGGGATTTTGTTCTCGAACACTCGGTACCAATAAAAAAAATATTTTTATGAATACATTTCATATATGGTTCCTTTGTTGTAATATATGAAACTACTAAGCCCTACATACTACTACTATACATGTTATAAAATAGCTACTATAATTTAATTACTTAGTACTTAACTAACGTATAATTATGGACTACATATAATATATAAGTATAAAACACTAGGCATAAGTAACTGAGTTACATGCTACATATTTAATAATAAAGGCAATTATATTTATATTATTAAGTTTAATATGTATAGAGGCAATGATTTACGGATGAATTATAATCAAGCCAAGCTAACGAGTTGAGTCCAGGCGTAAATGAGCAAGTCTTGACGAGTTTTAACCGAGCCGAGTTAAGTATATGTTATTTGCTATTCGAGTTAATTTTTGCTTTCACAATCAAGTTTATTTTTCCACAAGTCAAACTCTATTTCACATTTAGCCAACATGTATCAAATCAGCAATCATATGAAACAATTCATGCCCTAGAAATAAGAAATGGAAACTATAAAGCCCTACTTGTTTTTCGGAAGAGTATTGAGTCAGAATTTCTGGATCGAACCGGAATGCGAAACTGGACAACCCTAAATTTGAGACTGGATTGATTTGTTTCAGATTTTAAACAAATAAAACCTAGCCTCGTTTGTTTTCAAGAAGCATTTCAAATTATCTCATTTAATCATTACAACTTTCTCAAATTCCTAAACAAAATACAATAAATAATTTAATTTTTTCAAATCTCAAAATAAAAATAATATTCTAATAATATTTTATTCACCTTTCATTTCACCTTATCTCATCTCATTATCCAAACTCTAATATCCATATGCTGATTTGATACGGCAATAATTTTTGTGTAGAGCTTAACAGATCAGGGTGCAAATTATGTTTAAAATGGCCATCGAGAATTTCGATAGCTTTGGAGTGCAATCTAGAAAATTTGAAAAACGGTTAACTATCAAGCGTCCAGAATAAAAGGTAACCGATGCTTCAATTCATATTCAGTCCTATAGCAAACATATTATAAAGAGAAATGTTACTATGCCGTCCCAAAATTAATCAAAGGAAATATGACCATCAGCATCTACTAGAGGAAAGGTATTTCATGAGGGTACTTCTAGTCATATAGTTCACAAGCATGCACGATGGAAAATGCTGTTGAGCTGGACTTAGGATAAAGAGTACAATGTTGGCTCTATGGCTCAAAGTAAACAAAACAAAATACAGGAATCCTACTTATGCCGTTACTTAACCGCTTTTAGTTCCACCTCTTAGTCTCGATCGGCATCTTCAATTTCTTCATCTTCTGGCACACCGCGAAGGTAGAGAACATTGTTACATCTGCAGATGGGAAAACATTAAAAGATGCAGTGAGATTTCTCAACATTAACTTTTCAAGTTCATGGGTTCATAACTTTTTCAAATTCCAAATAGATGACTAGCGTTTATCTTATTAGGATGAAGGGGGCAATAGATTTCGATCTCCCATGAGATGGAGATAGAGCGGCTACGCTTTTAAGCATACTAGTAATACTCAAAAAACAGACAAATTTGACAAAAAAAATTAAATGCACTCAATTCAGCAATTATATGGATGGAGCCAATGTAGAAATTCAATTAAATTAAGAACCAATTTCTGTTCTACTTCCACCACTGTAATTCATGGTGCTCACAAATCCTTATCGCAACTTCAATTTTCCCATAGGAACTGAACATACTAGCCCTGGACAATTTTGTGTTCATAATTACATGTGCCAATGACTGTAAAACCAAAAAGATGCAATACTATACTTCCGTTCGCTTTTAAATTTTTCTTAGGACACCGTTGAATACTTTTTATTGAAATAAAATTATTTTCAAATACTACAGTGTAAATTCATACAGAGAAATTTAGCATAGTAGCATCTCCACACACTTCTCTTGGGCTAGTTTCGATAGTAGAGTATTCTCCAAATACTCCACTATTATTCATTATTTTATTATTACTTATCACCTACTTTTTACTATTATTCACTACTATTCAATTTTTTATTATTACTTTTTCACTACTATTCACAGAATATGATGAATATCTGAGATCGCCTCACTACCCAAACACAACTTAAGCTTTTATGGGCATCAAATAAAATGATTTTTTATAAGGAAAAATTTATTGAACATTAAGCCCAATGAGATTTACAGCTATTGCCCAGAAAAACGGTGTTCAGAAAAAGAATCTTCTGAGTTCCTCTATCCATCATTCCTTATCATCAACATTCCAATCGTTTCTTGCCCTCCAGATGGCAACACAAAAGGTATATTGGGACCATCTTCCATATTACTGCAATCTACAGGATACCCTGAAGACTTCTCCAGCTGGCAAGAAGATCCCAGCTTCCCAGGCACAACCCATGCTTGATCCAACTCAGCCAAAAATGTCATCCAATCCCTGGCAACCTCACAATGAAGCAACAAATGGTCCACTGTTTCACCACTTCTCCTATGCAGACAGCACAAGTCGGTCACTATAATTTGGCATTTCCATTGATTGTCCATGGTCAGAATCTTCCCTAGTGTAGCTGTCCATAAAAAGAAAGCAGCCTTTAAAGGTGTCTTGCTCTTCCAAATGTTCCTCCAAGGAAAATAGTTACTCTCCTGATCAGTGACGATCCTTTAAAATGAACTGACAGAGAATTTCCCTTTAGAGGGACTCCATGACATCTTATCTGCTTCTTGAATTCTTGTTCCAGTAGAGTACAAAAAACAGAAGAATTCAATAAGAACCCCAACTTCCCAATCATGTGCCACCCGAAGAATTGAACATTCCACTAAATAGAGCCACCCGAAATCTCCAGTAATTCAGCCACCGACGCCTCCTAACTGCACAATTACACAGTAGGTAAAGCGTTCTTAAGACCGCCGCACCAAATATCCTGCTAGGAAAAAAAAAAAAAAACCACCTTGTAATGTGTTTCCACAGGCTCGCACCATAACCACCTTGTAGCTCCAAAGAGCACCATATTTGGAATCTATCACCACCTTCCACAATGCCTCGCCCTCTTGATGATAACGCCATAGCCATTTCCCAAGGAATGCCCAGTTGAACATCTTTAGCTTTCAGACCCCCAGCCCACATCATGAGATTGGGGAGCATACCTTACCCAATTGACTAGATGAAATTTTAATTCTTCACCAAGTCCACTCAAAAGGAAGTCAAATTGGAGATTCTCAAAGCGATTCGCCACCCTGACCAGTATAGGAAGCAATAAGAGAATTCAAGGGCAAATTTGAGACAGTACTTGTGTTTAAGGTGATCCGCCCACAGTTCAACAAATACAACCTCTACCAACTTGCCAACCTACGCTCAATCTTCTCGATCACTTCATTCCATATGTACCTAGCCTTGAAGGACACTCCTAATGGGAGGCCAAGGCACTTCATGGGCAGAGAGATATCTTACATCCCAACGAACTAGCCAAACTCCTTATATTGATAACATTCCCCAACGAAACCATATTCCTGTATCAATCAACTTTTGGCTGTTTGATAGCCAAAAGGTTAGAAAATCAGAAGATGAAAGGGTCTTCGTTCGGTCCAGAATATAGATGAAATGGTTAGGGCTCCAATTGTGTAATAGCTTGAAAATTGGGTGTAGTAACAAAGCTGGAAACTCTGAAAATGCTTGCTAGAGTTTTTTGGTAGAAAATAAAGCCCATGATTTTGAGTACTTGGGGGACTTTGTTATCTGAAAAGTTGATTACGGTTTTATGGTAAAGGATCTGATTTGGGGTAAAGGACTTCTCCCTTGCGAGTCTTCAGGTCTCGAAGCCAAATACTAAAACTATTAAACTTCAAACTTGCATAGACCCTTCCTTGTTTTGGGGAGCAAGAATGTAAATCAGAAGAGGCTTTGTAACCATCCAAGGAGTGCCCAAGCCACATCAGGACCTATTCTCCAAAGACCAAAAGGACTAGTCAAACACTCAAGGTTACAATTGGAGATCCTTGAAATCATTATAAAAGCCTTGAAGTTCTCCTTCCCAAGCTATGTAATTTACCACCTTCCTATACACAATCACACAACCTGGGGTATTACAATCTTCCTTGCCAACCATCATTAAATTTATTTGGAATAGGCAAGCGATGACTCGGAGGAGAGTCTTGAGAAGAAACTTGTGACAGATTGACACAATTCACATCATGTCCTTCGTCATCTCCATCATCTTTATCATGCATTCTTTTCTCTCTTCAAGATTCTCTTTAGCCTAGATAATTTCAACTTTTCTTGCTTGTATTTGACATCCACCACTCAACATCGCAATAACCTTCTTTGTTCGCTTTTTCTATGGCTACAACGTCAACTTCTGCTTCCTTGACATTGGTATGAAGTAGCTTGCTTTCACGCAAAACAAAAGGACAAAAGAGGAGTCGACTCAAAAGACAATTGTATAAGGGTTGAGAGCAGCTAAAGACTTTTTTTTAAATAAAAAAAAAAAAAACAGGTCGTGACTTGAATCTCTTGATTAGTGATGAAATTCTCAGCTACACGGGCATAACTAAAGCAGCATTTACCGACGCAAACCATTGCTTCATAGAATCTGGCATTGCTCAATCAGAAAGTTAGTTGGGACCTTTCTTCTCATGACAAAAAAAATGGCACAGTACTTCAAAACACCTCTCCCAACTCGAAGATGGACAAGAGAAAATTGTCCACAATAATATTCCAGAGAATCCTGAATATATCCCTATAGTTTTCCATCTAATAAACCTAGAAACATCTGTGTGCTACATTAGAAAGTCACAAGTTTTCGATATCATGAGACATTTTCATATGTACTCATTGATCCTTTTCAACGTACAAGGACAAGGACTAGGACTCTTAACATGACTTAAAATAATTTTATAGTAAATCCAATAAAAGACTCCTAATATCACTTGAAATTCCATACTCATAATGGGGGAAGTCGTGGGCATAGGTTTAAGAAGGATGGTCCTTTGTGCTTGATGTAGAGTATTTGGAAGGAGTGTAACACCCAAAGCTTCAAAGATTGCAAAAGAACTTTGCCAGAGTTAAGAACTTTTATGTTTAAATCTTTGTATGAGTGCACTACAGTCCATAACAATTCCCTGATTTGAATCCAACAATTACATCTTGAAATCAACTAAATTGGAAATTAGCACACATAAACAGCACGAGTCAATTTTCCAGGACTGAATCAGTTTCAAACAGCATTATTAATTTCCTAGTGAGACCACTTTACTCGGCTCTTGCACAGAGAGATCCAAATTAACAGAAACACACAGACGCAATTCCATCAACAAGAGAGCATGGGGCTCTTCTTGACATCAATAACTACTAAGGAAGATTAAAAGTTCATATAAAAGGCTCTTGAGTTTTTAATACTCAAAAAAATAATCTATCACCAAGAGAAAGCAAACATCTGGGTTTTCAAGAGAGGTAATCTCAAACAATAAGTATTCCACGTAAAACTTAATTCAGAGACATAGGATTTGCTTAGTGTCACCTGATCAAAATCTCTCCCAGATTTCCAGTGAATTGCCCATCAATATATTCCTCAGTGTTTGCTAGCTGCACATAAGATTTCATACATATAATTTTAGCAGTTACTAAATTTTTTTTTTTTGATAATTAATTTTAGCAGTTACTAAAATAATTAAGATAGAATCAACTAACAAACATCGAGATGTGTCTTCATATGAGAAGCTAAAAATAGCTCAGTATATACAAAAATATACTGACTATCAACATGGTTTAAACACACAAAATTACCAAGACATGAAATTTTACAAGAGCTCTATTCGTATTACCTAAACAGCCAACTACTGACGGGAGTTGCCAACCAACTTGAGATGTAACAGCGCTATTTTTTGCGGGCAGGTGGGGGGCAGAGCCTAAATTCCATCTTTTGGGGTGGTAGGAAAATTGAATTGAGCATAGTTTTGAAAATCGCAAAAAGTTGGTGTTGGACATAAATTCATTCTTTCTTAACACTCTTTGCCATTAGATAGCGATCCACATAGTGCTCCGCTTTTTCTACTTTTACTTTTCAAGAATTTCTAGTTCTTTTTCCTTTTGCTTATTAGGTGTATCTTTTGTATAGTAGTGTTCAGGCGTAACACATTTTTTCGTTCCAAATAATTTATCTTACTAATCAAAAAAATATTTAACACAAAGGATCAAAGTTTGGGAACGTTGACATGAACAGTGACACTGAAGAAGACAAAGAGGTGAGTGAAGGAGAGCAGCCCTCTAGACACCCTTACCAAAAAAAACTCAAAAATCTCAACATCACATTTGTTAAGGCTCTTAGTTTTTTAGTAACTTGTATAACATTTGTAGAACAATGAGTTTCACTTGATCTACGAGAATTAGGACTCCTAATTTTGATAGCGAACCAAGAACCCAATAAAAACCAAATATTGGAGTCAGAAAATATAGACAGAAGTACGGTGACTCCTAGAAAGTTCTAGTCTTGACTCAATAACCAAATACCACAAAAATTAAAGATCTTCACTTGATTATGAAACTAACAACAATAACTTGTGAAATCAAAACCCAACTGCAAGCTGTTAACCCTAGACTCCTAATGCCTTAATCTTCAAAATCATATAAGACTTGACCCAGTAAAAATGTTGCACGAGCCATAAAATAAATCTTGGAACTTAGAGAGTCACCAAATAACAGAAACTCAATCTTCCATGGCTTTATCATCAAGACTTAATGCCATCTACATTTTTTACATAATTTGATATTCTCAATTTATTGTCGTCATGGTTAGTTTCAGTGGATATTAAAAAAAAATTAGAATGGATACGGGTTCTAGATTCTTTAAACCCGTACGTCGCACAACCTAAAAATTAAGGCCTCCAAAGTGTCCGAAAAACTCAAATTGGCACAAAGCTGAAGAAGGCATACAGAAACAAATATAATAGCGAGACAGACTGTAAAGTAGTACCTGTAAGTTCATGTATGAATCCACTGAAGCAAGAAAACCTAAAAGAAAAACAGAATAGACACAGAATTAGAAGAGAAATAGAACCCATTAAGTACATGTACAACCAAAACCCCTTCGATAAAGGAAGTAAATTAAAAAAAAAAACAGAACCGAGGAGAAATATAATATTTGGAAAATAAAAATTACAAGTAGTAAGAAGCGGCAAACCTTTGTACTCCATTCCCCATTTGAGTTTCACAATGACAGGTTTCCCAGTCAAATTGTTCAAGAAAGGTTTTGGGTTAACTGGTATGCTCTGCAATAGTAATAAAAATGAACATTAAGAAAGTGATTTAAATTTGGGTTGTGAGATTCTCAGTTTTCTTTAATAAAAACGATAAGATGGACAAAAAAATCCGCGCTGTAACCGAGCAGAGTTCGATCTGAGAGAGGAGGCGGGGTCTGATGATAAAGGGAGGCTTTCGTTGTGAAATTGATCCGCGATGGAAGAATAAAGTTCGCTGCCTCCGCCAGAGAGAGAGAGAGAGAGAGAGAGAGAGAGAGAAGTACCATGATTGCGAGGACTTTGAAGAAGCGACGGCCAGGGAAGACGGCAAGCTGCCAAGCTCTCTCACAGTCTTAATGCGGGTTCCGATGTCGGAGACTACTAAACCCTACGTTTACGAAGTTGTGGGAAAATATGACTGATAATGTGGTGTAGACTGTAGAGAGAGTTTTTACTTTTTTATGCCTTTTAAAATAAATCTCTTTTTTCTTTTTCTTGTTTTTCTTTTTTATAGAAATAGTCACATTTTATTAATGAACCGAAGTTATAATTGTTAACTAATCAGTACGTGAAAATTTTAAACACTTCAAGTCAATCTATGCAGCAGCTCTGGGGCTTTCCCACACACAAATTGCTTTGTGGCGGACATTGTCTTAACTTCTAAAACTTTCTCAGAACAGAGAAAGCGTTCTGTAAACTAAAACTTGCAGGCCCTCAATTATCCCAAACGGGATGAGTATAGGACACAGCTATGGACATTAAATCCAATAGCCTATTTCTACTAAACTAAAAATTGAAATAAACTGAAAAAATTACAACTAAACATAATCACATAAAAAAGACCACAAGCACTGGTGAGACCCCGGACGACACGCCCACCGCAAGCCTCGGCATCTCGAGCCCAGACTGAGCAAGTACCCAGCTAAAACACGGACCACAACAATCTGGCCGTGCTATCACCAGCCATAACTTCGCTCACCACTCTCAAACAGCTCTTGTCCCAGATTACGTTCAATCCAATAGTTCCGCACCTCACTCAGGTCAACAAAGCACCAACAAACTAAAGAAACTAAAAAAAAAACAAATGCTGGAAAGAAAATAACACAGAAACGATAAAGCCAAAATCAAAACACGGATGAACAGTAAACGGCAGTTAACAGTGTTGCGTGCGGATACTGTTCATACTGGGAGGAAAACCGTCAATCAAACCTTGAAGTCCCGGATTCAGAGGGTCCATCGAAGCCGCGCGTGGCGTCGATAAAGGCCTCCTCGGTGGTGCGTGATGGCCACGCGCCGACTAGATCTGAAGTTTCGTCTCGCGCGTGCAAGCTACACGCCACCCCATCGGACGCCGGATTTGGTAGACTTGAAGATCAGCGGCTGGGCATCATGCCGGTGGGGCGCGTGTAGACGGTAGACGGCCGGAACGACTCAAACAGAGATCTTCCCTTATTTGGCTTGAAAAACAAAATCAACTCACAAAAAACACACCACTAAATAAACTAGACAGAGGGGAGGGGGGAGGAGCCGAAGCTCCCTCCCCCTCACGTTAGAACTGGGTTTTCGAAACCTTCTGAGGAAACGGGAATGGGTTTTAATCAAATTTGACCCAAAACCTAATTTGAATAAAATATAAAATTAAATATTCTCTAATAAAGTTGTTAAATTCTAAGTTCTAAGTAATAATTATATGTTATTATAAGTAGAATAAACTATTATATATTAATCTAAAACTATTACAAATTTATCTAAAAATATTATAAATTGTCAAATAAATTGAATGAATAACAATGTTTCAATAATTGAAATACATGTAAAGAAATAAAGAAATAAAGGTAATAACATGAACATGTAGGGTTGTAGCAAGATGACATCATAAATCCTAAAACAAAAAGCTAAAAAAAATGAGAATATGAATTAATAACATTATTAACATATGTCAAAAACTACAAACATTTAACTAACAAAGTCAACAAACAAATGATGGTGTATCAAAGTCAAATTGCAACCGATGTAAATTGAGATGGAGCATCTTTTCTCAAAGTTGTCCCAACAACAATTGAATTGGAAATTAAGTTTGTTAAATAATTATAACATAATCTATTATAAGCAAAAGCAAAATAATGAATTAAGAGTGATTATCGCTTCCAAGCTGATCAGCACCATCCTCCTTATTGCTCTCCGCAAAGTCTACAACCACTAGAACCTGAATTAGCTTCTTTTTAATCCAATTCTAAGTGCAAATCAAACCCTTCATAATGCTAGGAGACAATGCAAAAGTAAATCATCCACAGATTCTCCATGCTTCTTATACATGAAACGTCAATCCATTACAATGATACCACATTTCCTCAAGTTATCCGTTGTCAAAATATTCCCAAGCTAGGTAGTCCATATAAAAAGAGAAATTTTAGAAGAGATCTTCAAATACGCTTCCAAGGAAAATGAGGACAATGTTGAATAGTCAACACCTTATAATATGAATGAATCGTGAACTTTTTACTTCCTTTGGGCTTCCACAGCATCATATCCCCATCATTAGCCCCAAGTCTCAAGGAATATAAAAAGCTCAAAAAACCTGAAACATCATCAATTTCTCAATCTTGTACAACTCTAGTAAAACAAACATCCCACTGTAAGGATTTATTAGAACGGACTAACAAATCAAAAACAGATGCATGTCGATAAGATATTAGACATAAGATAGCCGAAAACACTTTTTCAAGGGCTTAATCACCGCATCAAATATCTAACCAAAAATGGATCTTATAACCTTCTCCAACATCATAGCTAACATGTTTAGCAAAACTTTCCCACCCATTTCTAATGAATTTCCAAAGACTAACACCATAAGCCCCAACCCCCCCCCCCTCTCTCTCTCTCTCTCAAATCACTCTCAAATTTCCAATCAATAACTTCCTTCCATAGCGACTCTTCTTCCAATTGATATCTCCATAACCATTTCCCAACAAAGCCTTATTGAAAATTCTCAAAATGTGAACCCTCATACCTCCATTCGTAATAGGAGAACAAACTTTATTTCAACTAACAAGATGGAATTTAGTTTCCTTTCCCTCTCCACCCCATACAAATGCATAAAATAACTTTTCAATCCGGTTAGCCCCCCTGCAGGCAATGAAAATAAAGATAGAAAGTAAGTTGAAAGATTGAAAAGTGTACTCTTGATTAAAGTGATTCTGCCCCCTTCTAATAAATACAGCTTCTTTCAACCAGCCAACCCTTTCTCGATTTTCTTAGCCATTCCATCCTAAATAGCCTTAGCCTTAAAAGATGACCCCAATGGAAGGCCTAAATATTCATTGGTAGATAAGCAACTTTATAGCCCAAAAAGCTCGCCAAACAATTAATATTCTGCACCTCCCCTACCAGAACCATCTCCGATTTACCAATATTCACTTTAAGGCCCGAGACAGCTTCAAAGCATAATAACATAGCCATTAAAACTTAAACTTAACCACAATCTACATCAGAAAAGATAAGAGTGTCATCCGCAAAAAGAATATGAGAAAGTGTGATAGACCCACTATTGGCATTTGCCACAGAAAAATCAAAGAAGACAACCTCCACCATCCGACTCAACTCCTCCATGATAATAACAAAAAGGAAAGGGGATAAATGGTCCCTATCTCAAACTACGAGAACTATGGAAAAAATACATGAATTACCATTAACCAACACTGAAAACTGGACAATAGAGACACAATATCTAATCCACACACACCAGCTCTTCCCGAAACCACACCTCCCAAGCAAACAGAAAAGGAAATTTCAATTCACATGATCATACACATTTTCCATATCAAGCTTACAAAGAACACCAGGAGCTCTCTCTCTCAACCGACTATCTAAACATTCATTAGCAATAAGAACAAAATCAAGGATTTGTCTTCTCCGGACAAAAGCATTTTGGACTTTAGAGATAATTTGCTCCATTAACATACTCAAATGATTAGCAAGCACCTTCAAAATTATCTTGTTTAATCCCACTTATAAGACTAATAGGATGACAATCCATCAACTCAAAAGCCCTAGATTTCTTTAGAACGAGAACAATGAAGTTAGCATTAAGATATTTTTCAAACATAAAAAGAAAAAAATTTCTGGAAAACCTACATCACATCTTCTTTCATAATATCCCAACAAACTTGAAAAAATGCCATAGAGACGCCATCCGGAGTAGGGGCCTTATCTTTAACCATCCCACTAACCATCTAAAAAACCTCATTTTTATCAAATGGTCTGTCAAACTAGCTCGCACTAAGAGGATCTAGAGAACCAAAGGTCAAACCATCAAGTTTAGGTCTTCAAGCAACTAGTTCAATTAGAAGCGCTTCATAAAATTACACAATATGATCCTGAATCTAAGGAGGAGATGAAAACACACTATTATAAGAATGAAGCAACTCAATGGCATTACAACATCGATGTGAGTTAGCCATTTTGTGAAACAATTTAGTGCATTTATCTCCCTCTTTCAATCAAAGAGCCCTTGATTTTTGCATCCAATAAATCTCTTCCATCAACAAAACCCTATCAAGATCGGTCATAATTGCTTTTCTCCTCAACAATGCCTCATCGGACATAACCTCATTATCCTCCCCAACCTTCAAAACATGCAGCTCCTCCAAAAGAGAGTTTTTCCGGTTGTCAATATTTCCAAAAACTTATATATTCCGCTTCTTCAAATCAAGATTCGAAGCTTATCAACAAGGATAAAATTGGGGTTACTCGACTTCATGGGAAAAATGAGATGCCCTCCTGTACAATCTATCCTAACTACCACTTTCCTCCTTAATGTGGTAATTAATAGAGCATTTTAATCGTCTTAATTACCTTTCTTTTTAGAGGTTGATTTCAAAGTCGAGGAACTTCTAGATTCGATAGCAACAATGAGAGCCTTAAATTGCTCTAAGAAACCATCATAAGATATCCCCACATTAGCTTGTATGTACTTCATCAACCCTTTTTAGGATCCAACCCAAAATAATACTGGAAGAAGATTGAGGTGGGATAGTGCATAAAGGGGTCAGACAACCAACATTCTCATTAAAGCAGTCCCTCTCACTTAGAACCATTTGCAAATTAGACTTATCTAAAACCCCTCTTGGTGAGACATCTTGTTGCAACATTCCAATGCTAGTCAACTCATGAATTAAGACCCTTTGTCTAACTCTGATTGCCGAAATACTTCAACATGGAAAAGAGGCTTAACAACCAAAGGAACAAGCTCCAAAAATGCAAACCCTTAGCAAAAGAGACTAGAGACATTAACTAGTTTAACTCCCCTCCATTTGTCACCTCCAGTTCATTATTCCGTGGCACTCATAAATTCACCATCTTCCCCTTTCGGCAACATTTCTGATTTTGTCACACCACCTGCGAGTACTTCACCTAGAACCGGCAGTTAAGCCTGTGCCAGTTCTAACGACGCTAACTTGTTTGGGGATGAAGCCGAAATTAGTATGCTTGAGATAGGATCGACACTAGACTTCACCCTCCACATAGGTTTCAAACTTTTAATCAAGTCCAACCCATCAACCTTGTTTTTTCCTTTCGAGGCCTTGGCCTTCTTAGAGCCCGCACCATTGTCCAACCCATTAACAACATCAATCTTCTACTTACTCATTCAACCAGTCTTTAATCCCTCAGAGTCCATTGAACCCAACCCCAACTCTACCCAATACAACATTGAATCAAATGTTTCCTTCATGTCCACAGACACTTTACATGGCCATCAATGAGAACCAATATTTATCCCCTGTCGAGCTGCCCTTTGAAAACCAACATTCACCCTTGAGAGAATGATATGACTATAACACTAGCTGCACCACCTCCCCACCAACCATCCTGCGTGCATCCCGCCTACCTTCCAAGCTACCATTAGCCCCCAAACACGAAGGTGAGTTCTTCATAACCTCCACAAAAGACCCATTCCTTCCCACAACATGTATATATAGGAGATGAATCCTTCAAGGATGCTTTGTTTTTCACACCTGAAATAGAGGAAGGATTAACAGCCTCTCTCAACAATGCAACAAACTTCCTCCAACCATTGCCCTTCAAACCTTCTAGGATAGCGATGAAAACTTGTCTCATTTCTTGCCCATATTCCGACAACTTCAAGAACCAGCCATAACTTTTATGACATCTTTGGACCAACAACACTTGATTTCCCTTTCTACGAGTTTTATAGAACTCTTCTGAAAAGCCAACAGATGCACCGCAAGCTCCCACCGCAGTTGCCAATCAGTCCATAGTAGAGACATCAATAGAAATAAACTTTGTAACCCCATGACTTCTCTCTGTAATCCTCCACCACTGAACTTTCACATTTAAAATCAAAGAGATTTTGGTCTATTAGAAGCTTCCGACACAATCCCATCATAAAAATCCAGTAACAAAAACAACCTAGAAAATAGAGGAGGAAAGAACAAGAGAGGAAAATAAGAAAAAAAATAAATGGATAATGCTACACGTCCCGCTTAATGATCCCGTTTTACCTTCCCGCTTGACATGGATACCCCACTTGGCACACTAACTTCATTTCTTTTTCTCACTTTTTGAAAGTTTGAAACAAAGCCAGCCTCATTTTAATGTTTCACCCATTCAGTTCCCTCGACTTCACAGGCAAAAAAATCCCCTCCAGTTCGCATTGCCCCAGGTTGTGTTTGAGGACAACTTTTTGATTGACCCAGGTTGGGTTTAGATTTTATTCACATAACTCAAGTAATTAATCTACTCCTATATGCATTAATAAATTAATGTGACATTAATAATACAAATATACACATTAATAGGCAAGCAAACTATGTTGTGGGATTCTGTCGAGCACTTCCTTTAATCCCACCACATATACGAGGTCTCAACCACAACAACAATACAACAACGAGTCTCAAAACGCATGGAAGATGGCTAAAAAAATCTCATACCTCACCTCAGAACAATACAACAATGACCAAAACCCATGGGAAATGGGAAAAAAAAAATTGATTATGGAAAAAAAATTATTTACCTGAATGAGGGCCGATGCAAGGGAGATGAGGGAGGGAGGGGTAGTGCAGGGCAAGGACAATGCGAACTCGAGGGGACCTTGTCGAGTCAGAGGAGATGGAGACCTGCACAGGATGGGTAGCACGGGGCAATGCGAACTGGAGGAATTTTTTTTATAACGAAATCGAGGGAAGGAATGGGTAAAATGGTAAAACGGGGAGGCTTTTGTTTCGGGCTTTCAAAAAGTGAGAAAAACAAAGGAAGTTAGTGTGCTATCAGGGTATCCACATCACACGGGAAAGTAAAATCGAACCTGTAGCATTATCCAAAATAAATGTAACAGAGAAGAGAAGCTGAACTATTTCCAACAAGGAGCGTCGAAAATATGAAGTCAGAGACACATGGAGAGAGAGAGAGAGAGAGAGAGAGAGAGAGGCCTGATGTGAATTTGGAGAGAGAATTTTGAGTTGTACCAATATTACAATTCAAGATATCTTCTTCTATGATAATTGAGTAATAACTAACAAACCAAAAGATTAGTAATAAAATAAATATCACATGATAGCAAGCTATGCATACTTTTCAACCTATATGACAGCAGGCTGAATAAATGTTCTTAAAATTCCTACAAGTCATAATTAATAGTTTCCAACAACCCATGCAGTATGTACACCACAGGTTAACTCTATTTCAATAACAGCCCTATACTATTGAATCAAAGATTAAGAAAAAAACAGAGAGAGAACTAAAATATGTTTGATAAAGTTAAAAACAATTAAACATCAAGAAATATAGGATTATCTTGAAATGGAGCACAGCTCTTTAGGGCTTTTCTTTCTTACTGTATACATTTTAGTATCTGGATTTAAAAGGGTGTCCTACCTCGTCCAAGAAATGAGCTTTTAATGGCCCAAAGAAATAAAGTAAATTTAAGAAGAAAACTAATTAGGAGAGTCAGGATGTGCGTTTTACAGAAGCAGATCAGA
Organism: Pterocarya stenoptera; assembly: GCA_003123785.1. Lineage (NCBI taxonomy): Eukaryota > Viridiplantae > Streptophyta > Magnoliopsida > Fagales > Juglandaceae > Pterocarya > Pterocarya stenoptera. The sequence continues at coordinate 21,809 of QEOT01123702.1, forward strand.
TACATGCACAAATTTGGTATAAGGAAAACTTTAGTGGACCTGTAAGAGAGAGACCAGCTAAACAAACACATAGAACCAATTGAAGCATTCTCTTTCTACGTACCAAGTAGTACTCAAGAATAAAGAACAACTTGCATAAAAAAGTCAAGTAAATTTCCATTAAGGACTCAAGTACTTTAATATTGATTCTCAACTTGCTATACTTTGTATAGAAAATTTGGCTTGATGAGTTGCTGGCCATCTTTTTTTGCCCGCAATTTTTGGGGAGAGCAAGTTGCTTCTATGTATAGATCCTATGAGCTGTCATTTCTAAGTTTTTTAATCTTATTTTTCGTTAAGTGAAAGCTTTAGTAATTAAACTTGCTCCACTAAGAGCTGTACTCATTTGGATCACTTGGAAAAGAAAAACTTACAATTCATGTCTTCTTAAGAACATATGTGTGTATATGAATTGTTATAGCTACAAAGATATTCTACAAAAATAACCTACAAACTGACGTGTTTTCATATGATTTGTTGGATCTATTTTACAGTAAAAATAATTTTACAATCTAAAGTACCATATCAAGTCACGTCAGTTTGTAAAATTTCTTTATGACTATTTTTTATACTATAATAGTCATATTGCATTATATTTGGCTAGTTATCTCTAGTGGAAGGCAAAGCAGGCAACCTCGGCTCCAAGGAAAAATCCCAACTGGGGTGGGGGACGGGTTGACCCTAGCCGGGCCATGCCCACCCTACCCCTCCTAGGTACGGTATATTTATATATATACACACATTTATATAAATATATGTTATTAATTTTGTTAGAATTGTATTCATAAAATTGTATTGCCTTAGCCTCCTCCTTTATATAGGAGGCCAAGGCAATATGTGTATGAATAGTCAGTCCTACATTATTTGAGTGAGACTTTTGTATTACCTTAGCATCTTATATAATTGTCACATTAGGCTGCAATAACATACACATTATATACACTAACAAATTTGAAAACTACTCTATTAGTTTTTAAGTTAATTATGGTTATATTTAAAAATTGAAATTTACAATTTAAATTATGTGACAATTTGAATTCAAAAATGTATTTTTAGTCACTTTTAGATCCAAAAACAATTTCTAGGCCCAGTGAGCCATGGGTACTATTGTGTCCGCCCTTGCCCTCCGGCACCTGGGGCGAGGTGTGGGGTGTAAACCCCACCCCCCGCTCATGTGAGGCCAAGGTGTGGGGAAGGGCCAACCCCGCCCCCGCATTCGCAAATAGCACCCATAGCTAGCTAACTCGCTCTTTTAATCTTTATTGAAAATGACAAAAAAAAAAAAACATAACCCTCGAAAACTTAAGAAATTCATGGAAAAACCATATCAATTCATTCTAAGCGCATTTCTGCAGCACTTTATACTCAAAGACCATTTTTTGTATGGGCTGAAAAAATGGGAGAGAAGCATTGATTCAACATGTACTTATTTTGGGGTTTGAAGTAGATCTATTACATTTTACTCGAATTGGGTTAGAGATTAGAATTTGTCTAATTCAGCATAATCTAGTCAACTAGGCTGGGCCAGAACTTCTGGACAGCTCGCTTTGGGCTTAGAACGGGGGTATTTGCCCTAGCCCGAACATATTTTAGCATCAACCTGCCTTTTGCAGGTTCCCCTATTCCGTGACTTGGTTACAAGTGAGGAGTACCTTTGGATAAGGATATTTTTTTATTAATTTTTTTAGAAAGGTTTTGAGATCTTTTTTTATTAGATTATATAAAAAGTCAATAGAAAATATGAAATTTTAAGATACTTTTTCTAACCAAAAGACTTGAGAATGAGATACTTATGTACAATCAAAATTATTTTTAATAAAGTGGCACAATTATAATAGTTTATTATAAAATGAGCTGTAAAAGAACTCTAGCAATCTCATTACCCTAAATAGAACAACATTGAAAGTTGAAAACTTTTGAAAACATATAGACGGTTTGTTGAGACAAAAATAAGGAACACCAAATTTAAGACAATCATGAGGATTCCCTACTCTAGGGCCATGGCCTCTAGTGAATGTCCCAAATTATTGCCTTTGCTTTATTTTAAGTTCAGTTTAGATAATGAGATGAGATGATTTTAAATAAAAATTAAATATAATATTATTATAATATTAGTATTATTTTGAGATTTAAAAAAATTAAATTATTTATTATATTTTGGGTGAGAATTTAAAAAAATTCTAATAATGAGACGATAGAAAACACTTTCAAGATCATTTTTGTTTTTAAAATGACATTCAAGAAGTGTTACGTAGCCACATAGGAGAAGGATTCCAAGCAATATCTATCTGGACTTAGTCCAGTCTGGTCCTGTCCTCTTCCAAGTTTTATTAAACTTTGACAGGTTTACTTGTGAGAGTAATAATATGTCTTTTAGGGAACATGATTGGGACTCATTGAGACTTGTTAGTTAGCAATATGAAAGATACCCAATTGCTCGGCCCCACCCGACATGATTTTGGGTCCTACAATCTGATTAACAAAATCACATAATTTATAATATTAGAAGACAGAAAGAAAGAAACACATGATGCCTCTTTTCAGCTGTCACCACACCACACTGCCTTCTGTGTTGTTAATTGTTGTTTTCTTCTTCTTTTGCGAGAATTTATTTGAGATAGAAAAGTCGATTTTTTTTTTTTTTAAATAAGTATTGTATTAGAGTTTGTGAAAGTAAATAGATAAAGTTAGAAAGTTGATTGAATATATATTTTTAATTTATTTTTGTTTGATAATTATTTTAGCTACAAAAATATTATATAAAAATAAATTCAAAAATTTATATGATTTCATTTGATACGTTAAATCTACTTTACAATAAAAGTAATTTTAGAACTTTATATATAAGGCTCATTTTGTCGGTTTTTTATTTTTTAAAATTCAAATTTTAAGTTTCAAAAATTATAATTTTAAATATATCAATAGTTGACACATAGAAAAAATAAGTTTTTCTTAAAATATAATTATTATTTTTTATTTTTTACGTTATCAAGTGACATTTAGAATCTCGTGGTAACTGTACATGATATTATTATATTCACGATTTCACCTTTTTTTTTTCGACGAAAAGATAACATTTCTATCGGGATTAGAAACCACGAGAGCAAATATCTATTGAATTACAAGTCAACCGATAAGAGAAAAACAAAGTTTGTGAATCAGTCAACATTTATTATGTAAGTTTCTCTCGGTAATATAAAATACTCAATAAACATGATTTGGAAACAATTAAAAGAATTGAATCAAATGGCCAAATTCAAAAATTTAACCCCACCACAACCATATAATCATTAAATTTATAGAACTAATCTTAGCACTCATGATATTGTGAACTAATTATAATTGCAACTCGGGATGTATTACGTCCGGTTTGATTCGATTTTGAACATATTTTAGAATCGAATCAGTATATATCAGTTTTAAAATTTAAAGAATAGATACCGCACTGATTACACTTCTAAATCGGTACTTGTAACTTTACAAGTTTCGATCCGGTACGTTCCGATTTTTCCGGCATATTATATAGTATATATAATATAGTGATATATTATAGTATATTATAACATATAGTGATATAGTATTAATATAACTATTAGTACAATAGACTATAGTAATATAGGACTTTAAATTTTAATGTTATATTAATTAGTAATTTATCATATAATATAAAATTATTTTATATATAATTATATATAGTATAAAAAATCATATAAAAATATTTTAGACAATATAAAAAATTAAAAAATATATATATGAACCAATCTACTCCAGTGTTAGAAAATGAAAAATAGGAACTAAACTGAACTAAGCCCATTACCGGACCAAACTTTATCGATTCACTGATTTTCTTTTTCACCCCTAATTGCAACTGATGAACAACAATAGAATGGAGTTGATCCACCGTCTCTTTTTAAATAAAAAAAAAAAATCTTAAAAAATTATTTATATATATGAGTAATACTATATATACTTATAATTTTTACTTCTATTTTTATGTATAAGACTCATTTTGCTAGTTTTTTTTTTAAATTCAAATTTTAGATTTCAAATTTCATAATTTTTAATGTTTTAATAACTAACACATAGAGAAATAATTTTTTCATAAATTTTTTTTAAATACAGTTAACATTTTATATATTATATTTTCTTTCTTTGAACAATGGTTGGACTACTCCCAATAATCTCTTGTTTTTCTACTTTGGATTCCATTCCACCCTAATGGGATAAGTGATTATGGAATTGAATTCTGGTCGTTCGTCTCAATGGCTAAGCAGGGCCAATAAGTAATTTTAGGTTTATATAACAAATTCTTTTACTACCGATAGCTTTATACTTTTCCCTTTTTTAATCAACGAAAATAACAACTTTTTACTTTCCCCCACTTACACTCTCAAAAGAACAGGAAGAAAAGAATAAATATTTTATATACATGAGTGCTGTTATAGTGTCGTCCAGCAATGACTGTTGAGTATATCTTTAGACAAAATTTATTTTTTAATTTTTTTTTAAATATAAAAAAATATTAATATATTAATAATCACTTCCTTATTCAATTAATAAAAAATATAAAAAAAAATTAAATACATAAACGATCAAAATAAAAAGATAAAATGAAACGATATAATATCATTATTCTTTATTTATTCATTGAACATCTTTGCATGTCAAAAAATGTTAAAAGAAAAATCAGCCGTATTTTTTAAAAATAGAAAAAAAATCTAAACAATACTATATCATCATTTCACTGTTATAGAATTTTCTGGCATTTAAAAATTAAAAAAATAATCAAAATTGATTAAATAGTAAGCATGAATCATGTGTTTTTGTTGTCTATAAAAGTTTGTGATGATTTTTTCTTTTAAATTTTACAAGATATTTATTTTTAATTTATTTTTTGTGAAATGGAATTGACAAATTATCTGTAAACATAAATTAAGCGTCGAAATTCGTTATTGGAAATTGCATTTTGTTTTTTGTTTTAATGTATTTTCTTTTTTGTTTTAATGTCTTTTGGTTTTTGTTTTGGGGGTTTAGGAAAACAAACAAAGATTCTGCGTCACATCCAACAAGACAATAGCATCAAATGTGGTGGGCCACCAACATAAGAGTATTGCTATGCATCATCCTATACACCACACACTAATGTGTTTTTTATTTTATTTTTATTTTTTTTTTATTTTTTTTTTATTTTACTCTTCTTGAAACATTTATATTTTTTTTATTCTTCATCCATATAATACACATTTAATAAGAGAAACAAATAAAAATAAATAAATAAATTATGGTGTGTGGTGTGTAGGATGATGCAAAGATTAATTCAATTAATAAATGTCACTGTCGCATGTTGTATTTTCTTAATATATAGACAGGCGTTCGATGCATTTAAAACTAGATTAAAAATACGAAATAAGAGCGCATATGTAGTTTACAAAAGTATGTTATTGTAACATGGTCATGGTCATGTTCAAGATCAGGGATATTATATAAAATTATTAAAAAAAAAAAAAAACAACAACAAATCAAAGGTTCGAATTCATGTTTAATTTTCAAACTAGTCAAGAATGGGACAGTAAGAAGGCAGCCTGCTAGAATCCAACAAATGGATCAAATAGTTACAATGGAAAGTCGTGGCTGTTAGAAATATACTTTAATCGTCTCTGTTGACATATTTTGTTAGAAATCTCCTCTTTCACTGCAAGATGTAATGGAAGAGTTACGTATGGGTAGTAATCGAAATTAAGGTATTTTGAGATATTTTGTTAATAGTAGTAAAAAATAATAATAAAATATTAAATAGTAATAAAAAGTAGATAAAAAATAATAAATAATAATAAAATATTCTTAAAATACCTGAGAATACCTTGACATGCAAATTAGACAGTCTATAAAAAATATATAATCTTAGCTTGCATCCAAAGCATACATGTGATTGTACTAACGCACTTGTGCTAATAAAAATAATTTTATAATCTGATAAATTATATCAAATCATGTCAGTTTATAGAATTACTTTTATTTAATTATTTTGTGGTTAAATTATTTCCCTTATGAAAAGAAATTAAATCTCACATCATATGTTATCTTTAGTTTTTATTACTATCTTTTGTTCCGTTAGCTTTATAAGAATGCCTTCTGAACTGAGGATTAAGATATTTTAACCAAAAAGGTTGGTTTAGTGACAAGAAGATGGGTTTCTTTTAAATTGGTAGATAAAGTTATAAAGTGAGGGAAGAATTTGAGTGAAAGAAAAAAATATATAGGTCGTGAGAATTGTGAGAGGTCGGATGCGATAAAGAGATAAAGAACGTTTGCCTTTCAAGGCGCATATATTATCTTATTCTTAGACGACTTTCCGGCCCTTTTGTTCTTTTCAAAAGTGGCTTTTCTAACCTCGTTATATAAATATATAAAATATATATATAATTTAATTTTTCTCTTTCCACGTAATGGCAATGTAACTTTAAGGCCCTCTTATCTAAATGGCTTTTGGAGGACTTAATCATATTTTTTGTTTTCATAAAACTTTTCAATTTATTTCATTTCATTATTACAATTTTTTAAAATTTCAATATAAAATAAAATAAACAATTTAATTTTTTCAAATTCTAAAACAAAAATAATATTAAAAAAATATATTCTAACAATTTTTTATTTAATTTTTTAATTTTAATCTCATCTCATCTCATCTGCTAAAACAAACGAGACAAAGAAAAATTTTGGATACAAAAATATTTTCAAATATTCTCAAGTATTTGAAATATTTTCTTTCTAAATATCACTCAAAATAAATATTTTCAACTTCAATTTTTTAACTTTTATATATAATCAGTATCTAATCATTAAAACTTATTCAAATCCTCAAACAAAACATAAAAAAAAATACAACTTTTCAAATTTTTAAATAAATATAATATTAATAAATTATATTTACGTTATAATATTTTTATCTAATTGTTATATCTTTTTTTCTAAAATCTAAAAAAATATCGTATCTCAAATTATTTCATTAATATTCATAGATATTTTGATATATTGTGTATCCAAATGAGTAGGGTTGGGTTTGGATAAAAAAAATATTTCATCTCATTTTATTTCATATAATCATTACAACTTTTATAAATTACCACACAAAATTTAAAAGAAAATTCAATTTTTTAAAATTTTAAAATAATAATAATATTAAAAAATAATATTCTAACAATATTTTATTCAACTTTCAACTTTTATCTCAACTCATCTCATTTCAACTCACTATCTAATTCTTTGCCATTCAAAACTCTATATATCTTTCCTTTATTTTCCCTTTTTGTGTCTTCTAAAAAAGATGAAAACTTTCATTTTTCATATTTTAAAAATATGTAGTATTGGCGTGAGGGAGAAGAAGAGGAGGGGAGCAAAGAGTGTTGGCGGTGCATTGTAGAAAAGGGCCATATCCTGCGCCATGGCTTGGTTCATGACGAAGGTTTTTCTTCTCCGGTTCTTCTACTTTACGTCTCATCGTAGTCGCTTCGTTTCCACGGCAACCTTAATTCGATTGATAGAAAAAGGAACAAAATTAATCGAATTGAATAGCTTTTCTGTCCTAACTTTGCATGATATTTGTCTGCAATATGGATAAAATAGCTGAATTGGCGAATCTTAAGGTTGTTTTTGAATATTGAGTTGAATTAAGTCGAGTTTAGTTGAGTTCTTTATGAATAGTAATGAGTTGAGATGGTAGAGTGAGTTTTGTGAAGTTCACTTAAGATGAATTTAAATGTGTTTAAATGTTAAGATGAGTTTAAATGTATTTATAAGAAGTTGAAAAAAGTTCTGGATCACATATGTAAAGAACTGTTGAATTGAAAAAAGTTATAAGTCCCACGTGTAAAGAAATTTGAATTGATCTGAATTTAATAATTTAAGAATTGAGTATTTAAATGTTAGACTAAAGGAAATTCCATGTGTGATCAGGAGCATTTTGAAGAAAATATTTGGATAGAGCTCATTTCTTTGTTGCATTTTCTTTAGAAAAATGTTCATTTGTCTTCTGTTTGATTACTCGAATATTTAATTTTTTTAATGGTTAAAATAACTATTAATAATTTCGTGTTTTTTTTTTTTAAACTATTTGAAAATGAGGGATGGACTAGCTATCATACCTAACAGTAAGAGCTGGGTGGCTAACTAGCTTGGTAATTTTCTTTAACACGCCAATCTTTAAAAGAACAATCTGGCATGAAAAGATTTGTACCTGGAGGGCTATGGTACAAAGTTCCTACGGAGAGAAGCTGGTCTATATGCATTTTTTGGGCAGGAAATGGTGCTTAGCATGCAATATTTTAGGATGTGTTTGGAAGATGAATCCAATTCAAATAATTTTAAATTAATTATTAATAAGATCTACTTTTATTTAATTTTTTATAAAAAAAATTAAAACTCTTCTCAATAAGATTTAGGCTGGGTTTGGATCCCCAACTCATCCCAACTCATCTCAACTCATCTCAACTCATCATTACACCTTTTTCAAATCTCAATATAAAATATAATAAACAATTCAATTTTTTCAAATCTCAAAACAACTTTAATATTAAAAAATAATATTCTAACAATATTTTATCATCTCAACTCAACTCAACTCAATTCAACTCACTTCAACATCTAAACCCACCTTTAGAATATATTATTATTCATCAACCATGTGATCGAATTGTCAAGATCGACGTCATTGGAGAATGTAAAGTACTGTTGTAAATGCTTCAGGAGAGAATCTTTTAAAAAATATTTTAAAATATATATAGTTTTTTTAAAAGTGAGATTACGCTAATGGGCACGTCCCACAAACAAGAAGATAGTAAAAAAATATATGGTCTCGTTTATTTTTATTAATGAGATGAAATAAGATGAGTTAAGAAATAAATTAAAAGTTGAATAAAATATTATTAAAATATATTTTTTAATATTATTTTTATTTTAAAATTTTAAAAATTAAATTTTTTATTTTATTTTATATATAAATTTTAAAAAAATATAATAATAAAATAAAATAAAAATAATTATAAAAACAAACAAGCCCTAAATCGGTTATCGGTTAGCGATGGAGAAATACGTTGGTTAGGTGTGCAAGCCATTCAAGAGATTCTTGCGGTTGTAGAAGAGTACTGAGAAGCGAGATCGCCAACCTTAAGCTTGTCCGAATGGTGACATGAAGGGACAGAAAGAGACGTGTATAGTATCTACTTCTTCAAAGTTTGAAACCCAACCACGACCCGGCCCACGCGTACGTAAGAGGTAACTGGTCAGTTGTTTTTCAAGAGTGTTTTGATATTTCAAAATTGTCAGGCGAAATAAAAGAAAGAAATATCATACTATAATTAACAACGTAAAGGTAACGCCATTGACACCATATATTAATATATTTATCATATTCGGAATTAAAATTTAATTAATTAAATTAAATTACCAACCTTATTATCAATGGCAATAGATGTTAAAATTAAAGAATATTATTTTGTAAAGAATCAATAATCTTTGAGTGTTGTATTTTATGTAATTTTCAACTGGACAGAGCGAGAGAGCTCACGACAATTCGTCCGACCACGTGAAGCCCATAGAAAAAAACTGGCGGCTATTATTGACAAATTACGGTTAGGTGGTATAACCCCAACTCCAAGTTGATATGTCTTTTCGCATTTCATGCACGTGGATTCCACTTCCCTCCCAAGTCCTAATAAAACTAATATTATACAAATCGAGTCAGTTTTAAGTCCAACTCAACAATTCCTTCCCGTGCATTTTCTTTTTTCTCATATATATAATAATAATAAATCTTAGTCTAGTCATGCAAAATCTTCCATTAAAAAAGGAATAATATATTTATATGTATGTTTGTTTATTGAACACTAAAATACACGAAGCTTACTACATTAGTCTACATAAATAAGTATTGGTATTATTAATTCTTTTTATGAATATAATGAATCCCATCATAGATTATGTGTACTTCTATATAGTACAACTAAAAAAACTCCCATTTGAAATTTTGACCTAAATTGAAAATGTCATGAATCCTTTGGCATAGAATTTTGGGTTTTATCGTTTATTTTTTAGTGCTTTTTATTATCATATTATTCTTATTCATTGACTAAAATTACTATAATACAATCATATTCACTTATAACTTGGATTAAAATGTTTTTTTACTATTTGAAAATATACAAAACTTTGCATAAATGAAAATAGATTTGTTTGTCTTATTATAGCAGAATGACACCTGATTTTTTTAAAGTTATTTGTAAAATAGGTTGTAAAATAGTTATAAAAGAATTGTAGGTATATCATTACTAGTTTCAAAATATAATCATATATAGTACCGTGCACTCATTTTGAAAATAAAATTTTTATATGTTGTCATTTTCGTGCACTTCACCAATGTGATTGACTGCATCATTTTTTTAATATAAAATAACTGTTTTGATTAATTACATCAGCAGAATGCGTAATGATTATGTAAAAGTGGCTGTATGTAGGAGAGCTCTTTTGGAAAAAGTAAGTAAATATAAGACTCATATGAATAAATGAATTTTTTAATAGTGGACTCCATTCTTTTTCAAAAGGAGTATATGACGCTTGTACAACTCATGACTGTATTTAGTATTACTCATCATTTAAAATTAAAAATTATGCAAGCAAGGCATGCCACAAACTAAAATTTACAAATTAAAGTGGTTTGTTGTGGTATATTAGATTGTAAAATTTATTTTGTTGTAAGGAAGATTCAACATATTAAATGCAAACATTTCAATTTATAAAATTTTACTCTGTAATATTCTTTTCGTGAATCTATCAATTTTTTATCTTAAGGGATCCTAGTCTGAATGATAGATACTACTCATCATTCCATATAACACATTTTATATATTTTTTTAAAAAAAATATTTTATTTTCATTTTTACTAAACTAATTGAATTGTTGTACTTTTCATTTATACACCATATACTTATTATGATAAAAAGAAAAGAGAAACTAAAAAAGACATTGTGATGTTCGGAATGAAGAGTAGAATTTCCATTCCGAATAGAGTAATTCTACTCTCCCCGCTGGGAGTCCCGTTGGGGGCTCCCGCTAGGAATTTTTTTTTTTTTTTAATTTAATTTTATTTATTTTTTATTAAGAAAATAATTTTAAATAAAAATGTATTTTTTTTATTTTTTAAAAATATGAAAACACATTAAAAAAATATATGTTGAAAATAAAAAAAATAAAAAATATAAAAATTTGCATTAACAGGACACGGAGCGGGATACCGAGCGGTGTCCCTAGAACTACTCTTCCGAATAATAAGCAAAAATTACCTCAAAGTAGGAACAAAACATAATTTCATGAACACGCGCCCGTTCAGAGCGCGTCACGGTCATTTCACAGAGAAGATATAGATGTGGACTGACACGCACGCAAACACACTGTTCCTAGTCTAGTTTAGCGAAGAGTGAGAAAAGGAAGCGAAGAAGGAAAAAAACTCAGAAAATATAAATAAATGGAAAGGAAAGAGTTTCGGAGGCTCGCAGAAACCCCCCATTGCACCTTTCAACGTCTCCTTTTTTTCTCTTTTTTCCCAGCTCTTTCCAAAGCTTAGGTTCTCCAAATTTAGCACCTTTTATATATTTTTTAACGTAATGTACTATTTTCTTACGTATCCCACTTAGTTGCTGTATTCACTCATGAATCTTAGCTCCTAAGTCTTGCTTAATTCCTCTTTAAAAATTCTTTCGCACTAACTTCTTTTTGTTTGTGATCAATTTTCCATTTCCATTTTTCCCAACTGCTTCGTAGACTTCAGCTCTCTTCAGCATTTTCCAAAATCCCTGCTGCTTTGTGAGTTTTTTCTTTTATATTTGTAGATTTTGTCTGTTCGCTTTTTTTTTTTTTTTGATTGTATGTTTAAATATGTACATATATGTGTTTTGTCTTTTAAATATAGGTGTGCGAGTGTTTTTGCTTTTGGCGATATTGTCTGTGGGTGTTTTGGATTGCTGCGCTGTGATAACGTCAGTGACCGTGAGCTTAATTTTGCTTCTAGAGTTCGTTTTCAGATTCAAGGATGTCTTCTGTAATTGGTTTTGCAGGAAAAGAATGAATTGAGGAATGAGGTGGAGTATGGCATCGGTGGGTGGGAAGAGATCTGCTATGAAGTCCAAGGATTTGAAGATCTCTGCACTGGTTTTGGTGTGGTTCTTGTGGATCTGGGTGGCTCCTGTTTCGCGTGGAGAGACTAATCCAAGTGATGGTAAGGGTATTTCGATTTTGTTTCCTGGGTATTCGTCAGCATTATGATTCTTTTTTGTCTGTTATCGGTTTGGTTGCTGAGAAATTGTTGTAAAAATGAATAGAAATCAAAGATAAATAGTATTTCTATGCAGACTTCGAGTCCTATGACTGTAAATTTTCATCGAGAATTTGGTCAAATAGCTCTGTCTAGCGCAGCTTAGTCATGGTTTTTGTTTCTCAGAGGAATAATTGTTGTGTTGAATAATTCCGAATTTAACTTTACTTCTTTCTTTACCATGTTTTATGGCTACCAAATAAAACCCTTTAGTTATGTCAGTTTGCTTTGAGCTTTCTGGAGATGGACCGCCTGTCTGAACAAATTCTTAGCTGGAAATCTTTCATAATAGTAATGCTTAACCGTTTTTCAATCAAAGTTTTCCAGTGCCAATAAAGTTTCTTGGTGTTGTAGCACCACAACTTCCACCTTCATTGGGCTTAGGACATTTAGGGTGGGGGGCAATGAAAGATTCTGTGAAAGAGATAAAGTGAGACGAAGGGTTGAATAAAAAGAAGTGATCCACAGGATCGAGCCTGGCATTGGATGAGGGCTCTGATACCATGAAAGAAGTTGAACTATCATAGAAACTGAAATGGAAAAGAGAGGAGGAGAATTAGGGAGAGCTTTTTTTTTTTATAAGTAAATTAGGGAGAGATTTTATGGGCTACATCTTTATTATTATCAATTGTGGTTGAATACAAAGTATAAGCCCCTATTTATTGGGAAATTACATGGATATGAGAATAAGGTAAATATCTTGATCTTGTTTTGGATAATCAAATATATTGATCATGATGAAAATCAAATCAAAATTTTGATTTGATATTATCTCTAACACCCTCAATAGAAAAAAATGAAGAGAAAGTGTCTGCAACACTGTTTTTTTATATTGTTTCTATCAATCAGAACTAACATGATCTAGTGTTAATTCCGTTGAATCAGTGGCTGCAATCAATAACCTTTATGTTGCAATGGGCTCCCCTCTTCTTCCTGGATGGGTTGCTACTGGTGGAGACCCATGTGGTGAAGCTTGGCAAGGTGTGGAGTGTACGAATACAGACATAACGAGAATGTATGGAAACCCCTATTCTGACAATGTACATCCATTGATATTTTCTAAACGTGGTTAACTGTCAGCTCTAATATGGATATGTGGGTTACAGTGTTCTTAATGGCGCTAATTTGGGAGGAGAACTGGGCGGTAATTTAGGATTGTTTGCTTCTATTAAAGCAATGTAAGTCTCTCTCTCTCTCTCTCTGAGTCTGGCATGCACACACATTGTGTTAATGATATTTATAGTTGGGGATATATGGTAGACTTCATCATCTATTTCTTCCAATTTATTTATTGATTTTTTACTTATTAAAAAAAAATTTGTTTATTGATTTTTCATATTGTGCCTGATTCTGCAGTAGGAGTTCCTTGAATTACTTGATAGACAAGTTCTAGTGGTTGAGAGCCCGTATCCAGGGCCCAGTTTAATTATTTTATAAATAATACTTGTAACATGCCTTTCATCAATAAATGCAAAGCTGGGTGTGGCATTTGTAGACCCGTTTTCTTATTCTTCATATCTTGTTGGAGTATCCTGATTAGGGCTGTAATCAAGCCGAGTTCGAGTGAGTGGTGCCTGGTCAAACATGGCTCGATTATTAAAAAATCAGGCTCGAGCTCGACTCGAACTTGATTTGAGTTTTTTTTGGATGTTTGAACTCGACTTGAATTAGACATTCTCATATCCAAACTCGACTTGAGACTCGACTATAAATCAAGCCGAGCTCTTAGTTGAGCACTCGACTCGACTCGTATATATTTAAAAAAAACTAATTTAAAAAAATAAAATAACAAAATATTTTACTCACATTTTACAATTAGAATCCCTAGGGATTGACTCAAGTGGTAAAGGCTTTGGTTTTGGTGGTTTGCTCCCTCCAGGTGTAAGGTTCAAATTCTTGGGTGGAAACAATTCCTCGGAACTATCAAACTAGGGGATTTTCCCATTGAATTACCCGAGGTGCACTTGCGGGAAGCTCCTTACCGAGGGCCTATGCACTCTCAAGATTAGCTGAGACGTTGTCTCGGACACCCAATGCCAATTAAAAAAAAAAATACAATTAGATAAAAATTTATTTTCACAATTACAATTATTGACTAATACAATTAAATTGCTACAACACCATATGACTATTTGGCTCTTATCCAACTATAATCAATTATACTCGTTACTTGTAGAAAGTATCAGTGTATTCATAACATTTACATAATCATACTCATTAAATAGTGAATTATATATACACACATATATTCATCGTAAGTACTACATATTCATATATAGGGAACTATATACATATATATCATTATGTATTTTTATAAATTAATATATGTGTGTGTGTTAATATATGAGCAAGCTAACGAGTCGAGATGAGCTTTATACGAGTATGCTCGCGAACTTTAATCAAGTCAGATGAGTTTTATACTAGTTTGTATAATTTAATAATCGAATTTTTTGTTTGTGAATGACTTATTTAATAATCGAATTGAGTCAAGTATGAGTTTAATCAAGCCAAATTCGAGCTGCATATCTGTTAGCATTGTTTATTAACAGCCCTAATCCCGATGCCTGATTTTGAATGTTCTGTCAGTTTCATTTATCAAGCTGGCTGATGTACCCCCTATGCATGAAATATGAGATATAAGAAGGGAAAGACAAGTCAGGAATCCAGTCTTTACATTTATGTTATGGGATCTTATGGGTATTGGGCAGTCATCTTTCTTTTTGATACATTTGTGGGGGTCATATCCTTACTTTTTTTTTTCTTTGCAGAGATCTAAGCAACAACCACATTGGGGGCAGCATTCCGACCACGTTGCCATCTACCATGCAAAACTTGTATGTATTAGTCTTTAGCCAAATTAAAATTTCATTTCTGTAAATATTATATCTGCCTGAGTATGCATCTGTTCTGCATTCCAATGCAAAAGATATAATAATCTTTACTCCTTGGCAGTTTTCTTTCAGCTAACCAGTTCAGTGGAAGCATCCCGAGTTCTTTATCCACTTTAACTCAACTGTCAGCCATGTAATTTTTTCCCTTGTCTACTTGTCTGTTTTGCTGGTTCTTACTAGAAGTCATCCCAATTTTCGTAAGCCTATTTGTTTTTTGTCTTTTCAGGTCTGTTAATGACAATCATTTATCTGGAGAAATACCGGATTGCTTTCAATCTCTGACAGGGTTGATCAATCTGTAGGATCTCATTTATATCTGGCAACCTTCTCATGTCCAGATTAACTTTATAGGCTATTTATAGTTGATGGAGTCACTTATCTTTGTGCAGAGATTTGTCCAGTAACAATTTGAGTGGGGAACTCCCTCCTTCTTTTGAAAATTTGTCTTCTCTGACCACCCTGTAAGTATTTTATCTTGGTAAGGCTGTTTAGATCTGCTTTATCTCTAAGTATAGTGCTAACTTCGTAGTTGTCAGACGCTTGCAGAACAATCAGCTTTCTGGGACCCTTGATGTTTTACAAGATCTGCCTCTGAGAGATTTGTATTCTTCTCAACAATGCTTTAATTAGAAGAAATCTCATTTTCTTATGTTTTTAATTTGAGAATCATGTAGAGGTTTTATAAATTTGTAGGATAATGTTTCCTTATCATGCTTCAATTGCTTATACTTGTTTTTTTCCCTAATGAAAACGGTCCCTCTTGTTTAACAGGAATATTGAGAGTAACCAGTTCTCTGGGCCAATACCTGAGAAGTTGCTAAGCATCCCAAACTTCAGGTGGGAACCCCGAGCCTTCAATTAATTGATTTATTTCCATTTGAAATAGGGGGCTGCTAGAGACATAAAGGAATCCCACAAAAGGATTCCCACACATTGATGTGGCATACTGTTAGTGTGCCACGTCTCCACCCTCCATTTCCCCTCCCCTCCTCCCCCTTTCCCTCTCTTTCTCCACCCTCCCCGTGCCTGCCATTGTGGTTGGGGACCACCTCAGGGCCGGTAGAACCCAACGGCGGTCCAAGTGGCATCACTGTCGGGGACATGGGAGCTCACATTAGCGCCGTGAGCTTGCCTTGCATGGGAGAGGGGTGGTCATGGTGAAGGCTTTTGTCGGTCTTGCATGGCAAGCTCCCGTGCACGGCAAGCTCACCATGTGGGGGTAGGAGGTGCCGCCTGAGGTGGTCCCTGACCACCATGGTGGGCATGAGGAGGGCGGAGAAAGAGAGGGAAAGGGGGAGGAGGGGAAGGGAGAGGCACGGGAGAGAGGGAGAAAGAAGAACGGAAAAAAAAGGGGGAGGGGAGATGTGGCATAGTGCCACATCAGTGTCTAGGATCCCTTTGTGTCTATAATGCTTTCCTTTGAAATATGACCATCAAATATATGACCTGTGTTGGAAAAGAGATATATTTCAATAATTGAAGTGCATTCCACCAATTTAGAATTTTTCTGAAACGAAGAGTCTTTCTTGACCTTTACAAGAAGAGTTTCTTAAGACTCTTATTGACCTTTACAGGAAGAGTTTCTTAAGACTCGACAGCTTAGATATAGCTATAGATAGATAAAAGAAATTGATGTAGCGCATTCCATGTTTTTCTGATTTCTGCTGTCATTTGCAAAAAAATGACCAATGTTAGCTCCTTTTAAACTAGCAGGTCTTGAAGCCTTATTGGATAAACTAACGAGCTACCTTGATATTTGGGGCTCTTTTTCTTGGCACAATAGCTGGTGATAATTAGACAAAATCTCATTTCTTCCTGTCTTGCAAATTTTCATTTCACATGGGTTTCCATGCAGCAGGCCCACAACGTCAATTTATCTACCATTCATGTTTCTGAGCAGCTTTAAGAACAATCAATGTTGTGATATATACCTCTACAATAACATTATACTTACCAATGACTCTACTTTTGCTACCACAGCTGCAGCTGTGAACTTTCATTTTATTTGCTTGCAGTTTACATGTCTGTCTTGAGCTTTGATTTAATTCTGCATTATGCTGTTGTGTTAGTTTGCACACCTGTTTTACTAATATTTTGATAATTGCTATGCAGGAAAGATGGAAACCCATTCAATACTACCACTCCTCCACTAGCTCCACCTACATCCCCATTAAAACCTCCACCAGTGGGTCCAGCACCTCCATTTTTTAAGGGACTATCTCCTGAACGCACACCTGCGAAACAGGCTGATGGACCATCTGCAACTGGGGAATCGAATTCTGAAAAAACGAAGAAAGTTTGGACCACTAAGCGGGTGGTTGGAATATCAATTGCAGCGGTATTTTTTCTGGTGATTCTGGCCCTGGGACTTGCACTCCTTATCCCATGGTTTAGCAGACGTAGGGAGGAGGACAGATTTTCCAGGCGACATCAAATAGGTACATATGATATCGACAGGCAGAATCCTAGAGCCAATGGATCTTTATCTCCACCAAACAATGAGAAAGGTAAAAAAGTATTTCTGATTTCCCAATCAATTTACTATTAAGTTATCTGGTGCCTAATCATAATGTTTATTCCATTATTAATTTTTTATGCATGGCAGTTCAAAAGGGGGCGGTTGTGAGGCCAAAGGAGGACCATCAGGCAGAGACTAGAAGAGTAGAAGTGATTGCAAAATCAGAGGATGAGAAAGAGAGAAATGTGCAGAGATGGGGCACACTACCGAAGGAGGACCATGCGATAGACATGAGTACATTTGATATGCAACTGATGCGTCTTACCCCTCCCCATCACCCTCCCCCTCCCCCTCCCCCTCCCCCTCCNCCCCCCACTCGTGCAAAGTCTTTCACAATTGCATCCCTTCAGCAATATACAAACAGCTTCTCACAAGAAAATCTTATAGGAGATGGAATGTTGGGGACTGTTTATAGGGCACAGCTTCCTGATGGGAAGGTTCTATCTATTACTATGATTTCATTAATTTATAGCAACTACTTTGTTGTGGATTAATGACTGGAACGTATCCTGGGCTCGCATTTTTTGCTCCTTTTTCTTCTAGCAATTTGACTATTCTCAATATTCTTCTTGTACGCTCTTTTGCTTTTATTAAACGTTTAGGTTTTTATCTTTGTAGCCTCCAAGTACTCGTATTACTGACTAAAAACTAAATATGAGATATAACTGAGCTTGTATTGAAATTAAAAACATAGAAGAGGAATGGGAGCACTAGTTTAGTAATATTCATGCTACAACATCATCTCAAATAACCTTCCAGGAAGTAGTGAGAAAGTCATTTGATTCATTTCAGTTACCACATCATCAATTGCTGTTTTGATGTTCCCTGATTCTTAAAATCGTGCACAGTATGAAATGTATGAAAATTGTTTTGGAAACATGACTAGTTCTTAGTTGCCGCTGGTATTGTACTTATAGGATGATGTTAGGGGTTTGTTTCTCGGTTACTTGGTTGCTTTTACTGGTATTCTTTCAGGATACACATTATTTTCACAATAATAAATTATCTCACTTTTCTAGTAATGTTACATTCTGTGCCCCACACAATTGCTCACATCTTTATGTATTTGCATTAAAACAGCTTGCTATATAGAAGTTAATGCTGAAAGATAGTCAATCCCCTTTATTAGGATTTCATGTTTATCGTCAGAAATAAATCCTTTCCATGCCAAATTTGACTATCATCCTATTCAGTGGCTGTTTTTCTATTTTACTGTGGATTCTGCTGTTTTGACTTCTTGTTCGACATAAATATGATTAAATCATCAAAGGATTATTGTATCATAAAAAGCTTTTTGTATTTATAAGCTCTTTGTATTCATTATGGAGGTAGTCAATCTAATATGTTCTGAATTGTCTCTCACACTCTTATGTGCTGCAATTGTTTTATGTTTTGCTTAGAATGGCTTCTGATACTTACATTTGATCTTTTTGGATTCTTTTGTAGCTACTTGCAGTCAAGAAACTGCACAAGAGAGCTTCCAGTCAGCAGGATGATGAGTTTCTTGAACTGGTAAACAACATTGATAGAATCCAACATGCCAATGTTGTTGAGCTTATCGGTTACTGTGTAGAGCATGGTCAAAGGCTTCTGATCTATGAGTATTGCAGTAATGGGACACTTCAAGAGACACTACACTCAGATGATGAACTTAAAAAGAAACTGTCATGGAATGCCCGCATTCGGATGGCACTTGGAGCTGCAAGAGCCTTAGAGTAAGTCAAATAACCATTGAGATGTTAATTTGTGATCCAACTTGTTAACTTCGCTACTAATAATGGGTTTAAAACATACATCTTCAAATTGTGGCCAGATGTAACAGATTGAGTAATCTGTATGTCTTAAAAGTGAATGCAGTCCTGTTAGGGCCCAGACATGCTCAAACATGATACTATCGACTGGGAGATGACTTAAGACATTAACATTAATTAACTATGCAGTGGTTGGGAATTTTCAGCTAATTTTTCTGAAATGATGAACGAAAATATATTGAGTAAATAGCAGATATAAAATAATAAGTGGATATGAACAGATCATCATGGACAATAACCCCTATATCACATTAAGAGGTCATGAATTTGGTTCATCTCTTGGGTCGAAAGGTGGGATCAAGTGTGAATGCAATATAATGGTTTTACATCAGTTGAGCAAAGGAAACTTTACTAGTACTGTTCTCAGATCTCTAATTAATCTATAAACTAGTCAACATACAATTGAATAAGAGAATATGCGCAGGAGAGTTATCCTTGTTCTGTTGTGGCATAAATATTTAAAAAGAGTCTTGCCCTGTTTCTAGTACTGATTTCGTTGTGTTGTGTTCTGTGTGAAGGTATTTGCATGAGGTCTGTCAGCCTCCTGTCATACACAGGAATTTTAGGTCTGGAAACGTTCTTCTTGATGATGATCTTTTGGTGCATGTATCTGATTGTGGTCTGGCTCCATTAATAGCATCAGGCTCTGTAAGTCAGGTAAGTGATAATCCTTATAGATAGAGAGGTTTCTTGCTTCTATGGATATAGGGGAGTAACTATATTTCTTTTAGAAATTGTGGGGAGCCTATTTTCTGAGTTTATTGTTGGATTGGCGCACAATTAATGATTATTTTCACCATTGCTGCCACCATAACTATCTAAAGTTATTAAATTTCAGCTATCAGGAAGTCTGTTAACAACTTATGGTTATGGAGCTCCAGAATTTGAGTCTGGATTTTATACCGAGCAAAGTGATATTTACAGCTTTGGAGTGGTTATGTTGGAACTTTTAACTGGTCGGATGTCCTATGACGGGTACAAATCATGACAAAATTGTTCTTAAGATTTGCTTGTGATTTTTTTATGCAGTGAAGATTTTATCTTCCTTGACTTTTGGACAGGTCACGGACTCGTGGGGAGCAATATCTGGTGAGATGGGCAATACCCCAGCTTCATGACATTGATGCATTATCAAGGATGGTTGATCCTGCTCTCAATGGAGAATACCCAGCCAAATCTCTGTCCAACTTTGCAGACATTATTGCTCGTTGTGTTCGGGTGAGCAATGTTGTTGATTTCTAGGATTTGGAGTAAGACCGATTTAGACCATAATGGGGGGACTCTTCTGGTCCTGACCATCCTTTTGTGGGTACATTTGGGTCAAATACATAAATGCTTTAAAAAGCTTGATTAGAATAAGCTTAGAGTGACAAATATTTATCATATACAACCAAATTTTCTCTCTCGGATTCAGGGTGGAACCAGAATTTCTAAGACAACCAGAATTTCATATTAGAGGGGCCAAAGTATGAATGAGAAAATAAGATTTCTTATAGAAGCAAATGGGCTTAGGTTAATTTTTACGAGTCAAACCTGCACACCCACACACACATATTTGTTAGAGTCCTCCCCTAGTTCGGTGTCTGCTTAGATTGATTATGCTCTTCTATCCAACTGATTTCCTAAACTGAAGCATAATTTGCAGTCTCAGTCAGAATTCAGGCCACCAATGTCTGAAGTTGTCCAAGACTTACTGGACATGATAAGGAAGGAGTCAAACAGCAGTGGATCAAATGGAGACTGAGTTAGATTAGGGACTGCAGTAGCGACTTCAGCTTATGAAGGATGAAGTTGCAGAAATTACTCTGCAGGATGACAACCCAAGAAGACAAGTCTACCCTGAACAGGCTGCGGATGAATGCGTGGGCTAACACCACCCAAAACTGTTACCTAGGAGTCTTCTTGTCAGCCGCAGAACTTTTTGGTCCTGAAGAGTCCAATTCTTATGGTCCATTATTCTTGATCATTCTATTGTGTTGATGAAACAAAACAAAGATGTGTTTTTTTTTTATAGTGAAATTTTTTCTTCCTGTTGTATCCTTCTGAGTTGTAATTCAAGTAACATGGCTCTGCTAATTGATATGAGTTCAATTATTTTGTTACTTGTCCATTTATAGAAATGTGAGATGCCGTCTATTTCTTAGCATTAGCAGAGCCATGCATACTGATTACATGCATTTAATGTGGTTTTATATGTCAACATTTCACTTAAACTTCACATCATAACATATAATTAGAGATGACACAATCTAAGGTCCCATTTGGATAGTGAGACAAGATAAAATTGTTTTAGATGAAGGTTGAATAAAATATTGTTAGAATTTTATTTTTTAATATTATTGTTGTTTTAGGATTTGAAAAAGTTGATATATTTATTATATTTTGTGTGAAAATTTAAGAAAGTTGTAATGATCAGATGAAACCGTTTCTATATTCAAAAGGGTAGAATTGCTCTTTAACAATTCAAACAAGAATCCGGATTCAATTTGCTAAAGGTTTGACTTATATAGAGTTGGTGAACCAATTGTCTTAAAGAATAAATTGTATGCATTTTTGGGAATAGATAGCACGATCAAAGGTCCTTTTGTATCTTGTATGGGACCTAAGTGAAGGAAATGGGAGACAGCATGTGTTATGATCTTAATAGTTAAAAGTTTAACCAAATTAATATCCAACAGGCATAAGATTTTTAGATTATTAGTTGGGTCTTTAACAATTGGTATCAGAGCAAAGATCACGTCACAGAGGGGTGACCTATAGGCTGAATTAAAATACTTTGGTACTATGAATGGGCATAGTTTTGTCATTGAATATTGATAGATGAGTAAAGTCGCCAAAAGGGAAAGAACTACCACCGAGTCAATGTTAATTAAGTGGGCCGTAAAAAACGTCGGATTTGGAATTATGGTAGAATGTTAGGATTATGAGGGTTAAAAGTTTAATTAAATTAGTATCCAATAGTCTTAGGACTTTTGGATCAATGGTTGGATATTTAACAATTAATATAAAAGCAGGGACCACGTCATGAGTATAAGTCAAGAGAGGGCGACCTATAGGCTAGATAAAAATGCCTTGGTACCTTTAACCCTTAGAATCATAACATTTTACCATGTTTATTTCCAAATCATGAAAATATGAGTTCAAGGAAAGTCCACTGACTCAGTAAGCAGTAAAGCTATACTAGTGTGTAAACTATGAGTCAGTTACATAATCTAGAGGTTTCTCATTTCTTGTAAAATAACAAAACTGAATTTTCATGTAATAAAATAGTAAGAAAATATCTTTGACATAAGCATAACTAAAACATCATAATAGAAACAAAGGTCGTGTTTACCTTCGATTGTGCATCTTGATGGCCAGTCAAGCGGAATGGAAAGTGAAAATTTCCCCTATTAAACTCGATGAGTCGAGTGTGCACTTAGGAAAGACCCAATAGAGAACCACTTTGTCTTCAAAGTGGGTGTACTCATAAACAGAAATAAAAAATGTTGATACCAACATAATAATGGAAACAACAATTTGACACCCATGGTAAGATTAGAACAGAAGCAAAAATAGAATGTTATGCCATAGGATTTTTCAAATACAATATAGTAACAGATAATCTATTGAATATTTATTATTGTATAATCATATAAAAATTTCAAAAGTCATTCGTATTTTATGCCATACAGAAATAGAATAGCAAAAATGCTCATGTCTACACCAATCATGACAAAACTCTCATTTCAATGTTTAGGCACATAAAATAGTGCAAAAAATAATTGAGGTAGTTCTTCATAGCAAAATATGTAAGTTTTCATAGCAAGATATGCAAGTGCTTTCAAAATCAACCTTCCTTAGTTTCTAGTAAAGTCTAGCATAGGAGCATCGTTTTTGCGGTAAACTATCTAAGCTTTGAACTCGAACGGTTGGGTGTCACAACCTATATCGAGAGTTATCACTAACGTATTAATAATCATACCACCATAGAATAAACTCAAATAACATAACTCTATAATTGGGGCCACGGCTTAATAAGAAACGACTCATAAGTCCACAAATAGCCCATTCCAAGTGGTGCCTCGGTTTATAATAGCTGAAGTACAAATTGCCCCAAGAAGAGAAATGATATATACAAGCCCCATATGCACAAGCCTCGCGTAAGCCTTTTATAAAAAGGTGGATATTATCATGGAAAAGTGTGAATGACCCACATTTTTACAAAAGGCTTGTACATTTGAGACTTGTACCTATCATTACTCGCCCCAAGAGTACGACTCCTTCAATGGTCAACCCAACCTCCTTGAATTTGCTTAAAACCCATTATAACCTCATACCAAAGTTCACATTCCTAAACCTGGCATTTTAGAATACAAACCAACATTTTACAACACATTTCCATCTGCTAGCCGACTCCGTGAATCTCCAAACTAATTCTAAATTTTTACACTACCTCCCGAAACAAAGAGACAAAAGGAGAGAGAGAAAACAAAGTTGGGGACGGAGAGGGAGAGCGAGACACGGATGGAGTGAGAGAAAAGCATACCGATGAGGTGTGTAGCTGCGGTTGAGAGAGATTGCAGACTGCAAAGTGCATACAGAGGGTTGTTTTGGAACCTTTTTTCCGTGAGCTGGGTCATGACAAAGTGTGGTGTGGCAATGAAATAAAAAAGCAAAGCACAATATCAAAATAATAACAACAATCACACATGAATTTTTAAAAGAATCATTTAAGCAACACGAATTAAAAGGATCATATAAATTTGAAGAAACTGTTGCTAGTTTTAGAGGGGTGTTTCTCAATTTTGTGCCACTTTCCTTTTATACCTATAGGCTGCTTTTGGATAAAAAAAGTTTGGATTTAGATTGGATTTCAAATCAATAAATTTGAAATGCCATGATTTCAGATTTCTTCCCTTTTCATATAATGTGAAATCCAAATTTTAACATCCATCTATAATAAAAGAGTGAGTTTAGTGGCTAGGCATAAGAATTCATGTAATGACTTGGACAAAAATACCCGTTTGTAGATCCCATATTCGACTAAGGACCCGTTTAGATGCTCAGAATATCATAGTATATCTGTGAATGGTAGTGAAATAATTTAAATTAAGATGTTTTATTGAATTTTGAAAAATTAGAGAAAAAAATTGAATAAAAATATTATAAAATTAAAAAATTATTTGAAAATAATTTTTTTATATCATTTTTGTTTTGAAATTTGAAAAAATATTATTATTTTTTGTGTTTTGTTTGGGAGTTTTAAAATTATAATGATTAGGTAATGATTAGATGAAAAATTTTAAAATTTGAAATTGAAAGTGTTTTGTATTTGACTGATGTTTAGGAAGGAAATGTCTGAGAATATATGAGAATACTTGTGTTGCCAAACGGACCTTGATACAGCTCTTGGATTAGACTAAAATGCCTCTAACTACATATTTGAATGGACTAAACTACCCTTATAACATATCAAAGTAGACAAAAATACCCCTAATCCAAACCAAACTAGTCAATCAAAAACTATAACTCTGAATCTCCATCTTAGATCTCAATCAATTATAGAAAAAATAGAATTCTCATCTTCATTTGAAAGATCAAGATCACAATAACTTGAGCATCATCAGGATCAAACCCATAGTGGTGTCGTGGGTATGAGAACAAGTGACCCATAACGTTGTGATAGAGATCCAAGAAGAGCCATTCGCAACCCCACTAGGCGGGCTAGGCACGCCGAGGCTAGGAAGGTTACATTGGGGTGCATGCATGGCTCGGGTGGTGAGGTGATGGGCATCCAAGACAAGTGCAACTAGAGGAGTCTCAAGTGTTGGCCAATTCTTTGATTTTAGGGATTGGATGACAAGATGACAAATCTCTTAATTTTAGGAAAGTGGGCTTCAATTTAGGGATTTATCTATTATCATTTGTTTAAGTTATTTCCTAGTTTATTTCCTTTATTTTAGACATTTGGATTGTTTCCTTAAACTTAGGAGTTTGATTTGTTTTAGGATTAGGAATTCATAGAGTTTGATTTGTTTTGGGATTAGGAATTCAAAAGAGTTGGGAGAGGGCTAGCCAAACCTTACTACTATTTATTTGGCCTTTTAGCTTGTAATTCATCATTATGTTATTTTGAATGAATGAGAATTTTCTCTTCCAATCTTTTGAGAATTGAGTGCTAGCTTGAGTTAGTCTTAATTTTCACCAACCAATTTATTGGGATCTTTGTGTCTTTGTGTTGCCTTGAGGTAACCCTAGATTCAACTACCCAACACGTCTTAAACACGTGAGTGAGAGTGAGGCTTCCATCACGTTGCCATGGGTCAGCACAATCAAAACCAGACTAACGGGAGCGCCATGTGTTGATATCAACCCATGGCACCACCGTGGGACCAAATCTACACAGAGATGGGCCACGGTGCTGGCGTGGGTGTAAATCGATCAAAAGGTGGACCAATTTGTCGGGATGAGGAGCATTTGACCTCCCATAGGTGACAAGCATTTTGCTTCCCATGGTGTTCGCTAAGGTGGTGAGCATTTTTGTTCTTGCAATGCTTGCTTGGGTGGCGAGTACTTTTAATCTCCATGAAACTCGCCTCACTTTCATGTTTGAAGATGTTCACTGAGGTGGTGAGCTTCATGCTCCTTCATGGTGCTCGCCTGGGTGGTAAGCACTTTCCCTGTCTACAATACTCGCCCAGATGGCTAGTTTAATGCTTCTTCACGATGCTTGTTGAGATGACGAGCACTTTGCCTCCCATAGTGGTTGCCTTGGTGGCAAGAACTTTTACTCTCCATGGTGTCGCTTTGGGGGCGAGCACTTTTCCTCTCCACGAGTTGAGGTGGCGAGGTTCATTCTCCATGATGGTGCTCATCAAGGTAAGGAGCATTGTGCTCCATTCAGGGTTCTCAACGAGGTGATGAGCATTATTGCTCTCACGGTGCTTGCTCAGGTGGCGAGCATATTTCCTTTATTGATACTATCCAAGGTGGAGAACATCATGCTCTTTCATGATGCTCGTCACCATGAAGACCATTAATTTTTCCATTAATTTTCTAACAAAAAATCGATGGATGTACCTGATTGCAAGATTTTTGAAGTTTAGGTATCAATTTTGCGAAAGTTGCAAGCTAAGACCATAAATTGCAAAAATGTAAAAATCGATATACTAATTTTGCAATTAACTCAAACTTTTATCCAAAATTTTCTACCTACTTTCATAGAACTCAATAAAAATACATTTATGAAATTTAAAAAATTCTAAAATACTTTCATAATTTTCCTCTTAAATTTTTCCAAGCAAACATCTCACATACATTTTATCTATTGTCGCATCTTTTTTATTTTCATTTTCATGTACATGAAGCTTGATTTTCTATAGAAGTATGCCACCCCAAGCATTGGATCCAAAGTCTGAGCTGACCTTCAACCACGGCCCATGAGCTAGATTTATCGTATTTCATTAAATTTATATGTTTAAATTTTATATATTATATCTGTTTGATTTTATAGATGATTGGGCTTTTAGTTATGCAAATATAATAGTGAGTGGATTGGATTAGTTGGCTTGCTGTCATGCCGACTGAACAGCTTGTGGTATCAGCATGGTGCCCAAGTTAATTTAGAATATTTGACAAATATTTATGGATTGATTTCCCCCACTGAAAATGTCAGATTTTGTACATATTTACAAGACTACTAGAAATCCTAAGCTCTCAAACTTTTCTTAAATAAGGAAGGTATTACATGTTTTATTATTGGAAATAAGACGTGGGGATTTTCCAAAATCTGTTGGGTAGCAGAATTTCAAATTTCGTGAATGCATTAGGTAAGCCATTATTCTTATTAGCACATGAGTAAATTAGGGAAGACTGAAGAGATTGTCATGATCTTGGGACTAATTAGGAAGGAAGTTGACTATTCAAATAGTTTTCCATCCAACATCGAAATCTGTAGCAATCAATCCCAACCATATAGTAAGTGTTGGAGATCTT
Source organism: Pterocarya stenoptera (assembly GCA_003123785.1). NCBI lineage: Eukaryota > Viridiplantae > Streptophyta > Magnoliopsida > Fagales > Juglandaceae > Pterocarya > Pterocarya stenoptera. The sequence continues at coordinate 49,406 of QEOT01123702.1, forward strand.
TCCTTATACAACTTACATGAAAATTGTTAGAATTGAGGAATCTGCAACTAGCTTAGAAGCCCCACAATTATTCAATCAAAATTTGTAATAAAGGACTACCAGGTTTATACTAACAGCCCAGTTGCCCATACTTCAGCCCTTGGGTCTAGAAATCCTAAAGCATTCTATACTTAAGTGAAACCCTAACCCTAGCAACCTCCTAAGCCTATTAGCAAACCAAAGGCAGGCTCATACACACACTTGTGCAGCCGCTCTTCCTTAGGGTAAAATCTATATACTCCACTAAGTTTCATACCATCAAAGTGTTAAAGGATTCTCAAGGTTGCTACTACCATTGTGTCACCACTCTCTGCCACCCTAAGCTGCCAGAATCAGGAGTATTCCATTAAGTCTATCAAATAAGCATGGTGATAGCAATTCCAAGTGAGTATTTCTTACCATCTCTAGGTAATTTGAATTCTTTGATGCCTCTCATAGTATATTGCATGCCTTTCCACATCCCTCTTTCTCCAGTTCTCACCACCAAAACTCTTAGAGGGAACCTCCATATTCTAAGGTAACAATTAACTAGCATTTCGATAAAAACAATAATAATAATAACAATTATGAGAACAACAACAAACTCAAAGTGGTATCTATTGAGAATTTGAGAGCTAATAAGCATCCTATTTTAATATGAAATATTCCAATAACTCTCGAACGGGCAGGAGCATCCTAGGCAATCTTATCCTGTAATTAATAAAATATTTTTTTTAAAAAAGTCTGTAGAATCTTTCAACATGGGCTCTAATGCCACATTGTAACACCCTACTCCTGCTGGCTTGGGAATGTCACGTGCTTATGTACATATAGCCAGACAAGAGATCTCATGATTAATAAATCAACTAAATAATAAATAAACAAAGCCTGAAACTAAATCCAATTGTTCCATTTAAGCCTGGCCTGCCTGATCGTACTGATCATGATCCTCACCTACGTGGTTAAAAACATGAAATAAAACTAAAATGAGTTGAAGACTCTGTAAGAAACTCATCACAACATAAACATAAAAAACGTAAGGTTTTATAAAAGTTTTCATGCTGGCAGCATAAAATCATGACTAATCATATTGATGCTTATGCTATGCATGACATGTCTTGATTTATTTGAATTAATCGACTAACCTGATTTAACTAACCAACCTGACTGACCAACACACTTAACCCTGTATGTAAGGTTGTGCATTGACCCCGCATCCTGAGGCCACAAGAGGAGCTACTGAGTAGTATTTTGGAATGCTATGGTGGATCACGCTTTAGTATGTGACTTCCACATTCATTCTAAAACTGCATTAGTACTATGCATTTGAATGGTCATCTAATTAAACTGATCTGATCTTATCTTGCAATTGAACTTAAGAAAGCTTATATGTCTTATGTAATGTGAGAGGCATGACATAATACTTATATAATTATAATTTATTAATCTGAACATGATATGGAATGATATGATTGTATGCTATGCTAGATGACATGTGAGATACATAAACATTGGCCTTCAAGAATTGACTTTATTAATAATTTATATAAGCTCACATGTGGTGATTATATTTTGTGATCAAATTACTTACCTCGTTTCGCTACTTCCTGAATTCACTTTGTAGTTCCCTACTTATACGGAGTACTGAATGTTACTAACGTTTCTAGAAAAACATGTCATACTATACTACTTAGTAAATGCCTACCATGAAGAATAATTTATAAATATTATTTATAATAAAAAGGTCAAATAATACTAATGTCATCTTAACATATTTTTTATTTTTTATTTTCTAGTTATAACTATAATAGAATAATTTTTATCAAATATGACAAAATAATAACAAAAATTTATTTCGATAATTAAACTTAATGATATTTAATTCAAATCCTGGTTAAACTGTTATTAAAATCTAAAAATAAAATAACACTAATAACATAATAGAATTTAGTAGGAAATTGTGTTTTATTTAAATATATTAAATAACAGTGAAAACTCATTTCATAAAATAGACTTATTCAATTTAAAGCGTTAAGGATAAAATTTAACTTTTATTATTTGCTCCTAAAACTTGTAAAAGTTAATACTCAATAACATCATTAAAACCCCTAATTATACTTTCTATAGGAAAATAAAGAAGTTTTTGGATAACATGACGTAAAGCTAAGTTTGACTTAAAATACTTTTTGTAACAATTAAATCGAAGTAAAGCCCAATACAAGAATCAACCCCGTAGTAAAAACATAAATTGAACTCGGGGATAAGCCTAACTTAAAAGCAAAGTCCACGTTAGAATTAAAGTCCAAAACAATATGCCATGTCTCACAATTTGGAGCATAACGTAAAAAGTAGGGCTGATACCCGCATATGCAGGAGTTGGGTCACCCCTTTCCTGCATATGCAGGGGGTGGTGTTTCCAACCCCGCACCCCACCCCTGGGAGGCAGGGGCAGGGGCGGACATCCCATCCGCCCCGCCCCTCACCCACTTTAAGGGGCAGGGCGGGGTTGGGCCTTGCCCGCCCTCTGCCCCCGTTAGGGGGCTAGATGTGGGGTGCCACCTGCATCTAGCATACAGCCCCTCCCATGTTGAGGTGGGGCAACGGGGCCCAGCTGCCCACCCCTAGTAAAAACATCTAGGGTTAATTATATTTTACCCCCTCAAATTTTTACTTAATTCACAATTGCCTCCGAAACTACTAATTGTATCAAAGTGGACCATCGGACTTTCAAAACTTCCCAATTCCTCATTCCGTCTACCAGCAACATTAAATCTAATGGAAATTCTCTACAAATATGTAATTTTCATCTAATTTATTATCATTCACCATATAAAATATAAAATAATATATGTTATCAATTAGTAATAAATCATTAATCATTAACCATATATAAAATTATTTTATACCTAAGTTGCAAGCAAGTATGAATAATCTATGTATACAATGAAATTATTTGATATTCATTAACCATATATAAATTAATAAAAAAATTATTTAATGATTTATGATTTATTATTAATTGATAGCATTTATTATTTTATATGACCAATGATAATAAATTAAATGAAAATTACATCTTTACAGTGAATGTTATGCACATGAACAATACGTACAGTGAATTTTTGTTAGATTTAACGTTATTGGTAGACGGAATGGGGGATTGGGAAGTTTTGAAAGTTTGAGCGTCCACTTTGATACAATTAGTAGTTTCAGAGGCACATTGTGAATTGAGTAAAAGTTCGAGGGGGAAAAGTGTAATTAATCCAAACATCTAAAAAGTCCTTCAAGATGCTTCACAGAGAGAGTTACACAGCAAATGGGTTAAAATGGCATATTTGTAATATATCAAATATTTAGGTAGATACTAGAAACCAAAAGTCAAAAGCAAAATACTTCCTTATGAATAAATAAAGCCACTGGAAAAAGGCAAAGTCATGCGACATACGGTCTGGGGCTCACCGAGAGAAATGGCCAGGGATGATAGAAACGGTGGCTGGCTAAGGTTGATGGTGGGGAAAGCTTCCATGCATGGTGGTGGGGCTGCTAGAGAAAAGTTGGTTTCGATGCAATTAGAGAGAGAGAAAGACATAGAAGGTAAAGTGGAAGAAGATTGGACATGGGCTGACCAGAGCGGCACGAGATGATGGGAGTGAACCTTCCGGCCGTTTTTGTGTCTGTGCTTGGGGATTCCATCGAGGAGGCTGGTGGTTACCTTGAGTTCACGAGTTTGGGCTCTTTTCAGTGGTGTCCAATGGTGGAGGCAAGTATGGTTTTTCGTGTCAATTTTGTGGTAGTTTGAGTGTGAGGGTTGTTCTACTATTTCCTTGGGTGGTGTAATTGGGTGGCTCATAAAGTCTTCTATTGGTTGTGGGTTGGAGGTTGCTCTATTTTGTGGATGCTAAAACGAAGGTGTTTCATGGTTGTGTTAGGTTGTTTTGTGCGGTGGAGACCTTGTATAGAGGAAGGCTGGCTTTGGACAGGGGCTTGGTGCATATGTGACCCGTGTGTTTCCAACTCCTTCTATGGCGGTCGATGATGGAGCACAACAACCGCGTAAAATAATTTGCTTTCAATAAAGAGAACAATGGAGGGATAAGGTGGGGTCAATGCCCGTCGTTGAGGGAAGAGAGCTTACTGTTGGGGTCTTCCGGGTATATTCTGACATACAGTGGGTGGTTGGTCTGGGCTTCGAACTTTATGGTTGTGCTCTGTTTTTTGTTGTCGACACAAAGAACATCGTGAGGTTCCTTTTGTGGGGGTGCTATTTCAGCCGTGAGATTGTCGTGTGGTTTGCTTGCTTCATGGAGGTTCATGGTAGAGTCAGTGACGTGCTCTATTTAGACTATTTTAGATATTCAAAGCAGGGACTATTGTGAGTTGAAGGTCACTTGTGTTGCCGGTCTTTATGGTGCAGTGGTGCCGTTATGACTTTCACAACGGCACACAGTTGGATAAAGGAGCAGCGCGGCTTCAACGTGGGTTCTTCCACAGTGGACGTGAGTGATCTTCATGGTTGGCTTGCTGTGTAAGGCTCGGTTTGATGTGCCGAGAGTTGAGGGAGGTATGTCGTGGGGAACAAGAAAGAGAGTATATAAATATGTGAGAATTTCAGCTTGTACATCTATTACAGTCTTACAGATAGGAAGCCTTCCAACTAAGGAATCAACAAAGATATATGCGTGATACATGGAAGAGCAACCAAATACACGGTCTAATGAGGATACGAAAGTGATTTGGCCTTTTCAATGGTTTTGGGTCATGGGCCTTGGGCTGGACCATCACGCAGATGTGTGGGCTATGTCCAATTTTAATGGGCTTGAAACTAATTAATTAGGTATAATAAAATCATTGACCCATCGTAATAGAATTCAAGCTCATGGCCTATTCGAAATTACTCACTACACCTCAAAATGGCCTTCCTAGAATTATTAACCATCAATACCATCCAAAACCATCAACTAGTCCTTTACGGCCTTAAAATAAAATTTTGAACCTATAAGCCTCATCTAAAATTCACAAACAACCTCAATAAATTAGAGCTCGCCGGCTAATCTAAAATGGCCGACTGAGCTTAATTAGGCCTAATAAAATTATCCTTATGATATTGGGCCTAGTCGTTACAATTATATTATGGAAGCTTGGACTTAGAACTCATACCTTAGTGGAATTGAGGGACACAGTTGCTATTGAGGCAACTAAGGACTTCCTCCAACTCTACCTTAGGTTGGAAAATTGAGAAATAACCTACTTTTAGAAGCACTAAGAATTTAGGTTGTTCCCACCAACCCAGACAAGTTTTAGAACCCTACCCCTACCTTGTACTACATGTATAGAGTTTTAGAAACATGCAAGAGAGATTCCTATACATACTATTTTCACATCATAGCATGGCACACACAAAACACATGTTATCAGGAGCTTGACAACAACACATCAACATCACACAACTATGAAAGTCATAAATTTTCATGCTTGACATGTTTAGAGGTAAAGAACACACTTAAAGCACATGCATGACACCCACTCACTGCATGCAAAATGTTTTAATTGAAGTTGGTGTAAATAAAAACCATTGAAAGTAGAAATTTCAGCATATAAAGCATAAACATTATCAATAATTCATTAAGCTATGATTTCTTGCACATTGACATTTTTTGTTTGATTAGTTTATTGTTGTATGATACACACACAACAACTAGTGACTATGAAGAAAAATGTTTTAAACCATGTGTATACCCAAGACATATTAGTAGGTTAGCATCTGTTATTACCAAAATTCTCATGAATCTCTGATATATATATAAAAAAAAATGTTTGCTGTTAGCAATCCCAAGTGGACCAAATAGTCACTGTCTTGAGATTTACATGCATTCTAACTTTCCAAAAATCATAAAAGGCATGTTTATAAATACATACACAGCATGTAGTTAAACTTAAGAGTATAATGCATAACCCAAGGTTAGTTTTGCTCAATGTCACTGTGTAGACAACAAACAACACTATAGAGTATAGGTTTGAGTTGAAATGAACATGGGATATGTATGTGACTTAATAAGTGTGTCATTTGCGTGCTTAGTTGATCCTCAAAACTAAGGAGATAAGGTAAGTGATACGATCATAACTTTCATATGTCTTGTAACTATTCTGTTTGCATGAAGAAGGGTTGTTTCCTTATGTGGTGTATATTTATTGTTAGCCCAATTTTAATGAACCCTCAATCAATTATAAGTTTTTATGAACCCTCGATGAATTATAAAAATGTGCTTGTGAATATAATTATGTATGATATGCTAATTTGGTTATTTATTTAGAATGGAATCAATGGATGCTATGTCATGAAAATCACTCTTATGTTATGTTATGCTTATTAATTACCATAAGTGGATGCCATGTCATGATAAACATGCGTATGTTAATGTGCCATGTTTAATACTATGACATGCATATGAGTATAACATGCCATGAAAATCATGAAGTCAATATGTTCGTATGGATCATGATAAGATAAAAAAGAAGTAATGTGAACGATAAGTAAGCTTTAATATTTGGCCTTATGTTATGGTTGGATGTGTAAGCCACAAACTTATGTTAAGTGTGGTCCACCAGATGTTATGCTATGATTTATGTGGTCAATGACAATTGGACCGATGCACATATGTGATGATGGTTGTTATGCAAGTAAAATACAAGATAAACAAGTCATGCATGGACACATAATAGATGCATAGAGTCAATCATTTATTCATCTATGTTACATGAATTGCCATGATTACTTCTTATATTTCGCCTAAGTTATCTTTTAATGATCCACATGCTATATATGTATGATTATGCATGAAGATTTTTAAATCCAAGTCTAAGGTAAATTTAATTATGTTTACAATATAATGTACTATTTATAGAGTCTTCTACACATTTTTTGTTTGTTTTTATGTTTTAATGCCCTAGATGATGATGGTGTGGACACTGAGCAGTAGGGCCATGAGTAGATTTATTTTTCAAAGTCCTAGGGGCTTGTTTGAGTAATGAGTTATTCTAAGATATTCTCAAAACTTCTCATAATTTCATTCCCAAACATTACTCAAACACAAAACACTTTTTCAATTTCAAATCTTTAACTTTTTTTTATCTAATTATTACCTAATCATTATCTAAACAATAAATCCAATATAACTTTTACAAACTTCTAAATAAAATAAAAAAATAATACAACTTTTTCAAATTTTAAAACAAAAATAATTTTAATAAAATATATTCAAACAATTTGTTGACTTTATAATATTTTTATTTAACTTTTTCTCCCTCTTTTCCCATAACCCAATAAAATATTTTAAAACTATTTTGCTATCATTCATAGAATCTTAAGATATTCCAAGTATCCAAACGAGCATTTAAACCTTCGAATAATTGTTATTGTGAACTAGTTTATGCCTATATTATTATATTATTATTTTTATTTATGACACTTTGCTATGTCAAGCTAGTTTTATGATTCAATAAATGAGGTACTTAGGACTGTTAATCCGAATTGGATTTTTTTCTTGTCTGGTTCGGAACTCGAGAAACTGGATACTAATTTTGGATTCCGGCCCGGAACACATCACAAATCCGGGCCGAGGTACACTTGGTCCAGGTACTTGGTTTTAAACTCGGAACTCCATTTTTTTTTTTCCAGTTTGAATGTTTTGATGTTTGAATTTGGTTTGAAGTGTTGTCTTTTTTTCTTTTTTTTTTTTTGATTTGGAAACCAAGGTGGTGTTGTATATTATGAAAATGCACTTGAGTTGACTCTATTAATGGATGATTGCATTGGTGATCACTTCCCATGACACGCGGTTATTAATTGCAATTTCTGTAGTCAAAGTAAAATAATTAAAATACCGAATAATATATACTAAATGGATACTGTCAATTTCACAAAAAATGAATAATTACTTCTAATTAATCATGGTACATAGTGTCTGTTCGTCTTGACTAGCATCGAACTTGGTGATTTTGACTATTTTTTAAAAATTTATACGGACGAAATAGTGACAAATAGGATTCTACAAACATACATTCAGCAAAAGAATTCTACAAACATACGTGTATGCCCTTTTGATTTCCAAATCAAAACATTCAAACGAAAAAAAAAAAAAAATCATGTTCTGGGTTATAAACCTAGGTTTTAGATTTAAAATTTGAATTCATCCGAAATCCTTCCGAGTCTGACCTCAGCTAATCCGATTTGGTTTTGGCCCGAGTTTGAAATCCGAATTTCGGTCTAGGTATACCTGAGTTCTCGGGCCGAAACTATGATGAACTATCCTAAAGGTACTATTTTGACTTTGAATCACTAAACCAGACACAATGTTACAAACTTACAAATGCACATCCTGACCTTGAGAAAGAGTCTTACATTTTATCACTCAAGCACTTTCAACATCTTAGGAAAAGATATATATCTATTTAGTTATATAAAAGCTAAATTTTAACTTCCTACTTGACATTCACACCGCATTTTTAGGGAGTCAATCTATGTACATGCTTTACACTGTATACACACGCTTTGCACGATAAAACATAAACTTTAGAAAGAAAATTCTAAAAAGAATATGAGAGCCCAAAACTTTAGAAAGAAACCCAATCTGAAGAGAAACTAACAAGCCGATGAAAACCTGGAAAACAACAGCACATGAAAGTCCTCCCGACGAGATTGAGAGACGCCAAAAATGGTGGAAATTGGAAGAAAGGTCAAGCCCTCCACGAGTCCCTCTCTTGAACTCTCTAAAGAAAATATCGAATGACAGATTTCACCTTGGCTCCGTGACAGAACTTCAATCCGAAGTTCTATGAGTAATTCCTAATTTCTTTCTTCTTCTTCTTATGCCTCTTCTCAAATATTAGATTCCCTCAAACGTCCCATCTGGGTCGTCTTCATTGGGTGGTAATATTTTTCTCTTCAAAATGTGTCTTTTTAATTTCATTTCCAATATAAGTTCTGAGTTCTGAATCTTTCAGTCATTTCGTGTTAATTTTATATTATTTTTATTTTTCTTTTTAGGTGTCTCGGCTAGTCAATTGGTGATTGATCAGTGTTTGCTCGGAGGTTCTTGGATTGGAGTAGGAAAATATGGGAAGATTTTTTGTTCGGTGGAGTGGAATTTGGAGTTAAGAGTTGGATCGTGTCGGATCCAGTTGGGTCGGGAACCTTTTTGTCCACTTCAGCTTACCAAGTTTTTCATTTTTGGAACTGATTTCCAGTTAACTTGGATTAACATCCAAACGACGTCTTCCAATCGTTTAACCAGGTAACCCAAATGCATGATAAAATAACTAACTAAAAGAATATCTGTCTTTCACAACATCGATTGAGAGAAAAAACAGTTCAAACCATATATATCTTGGAAAATTACTTTTCTTCTTTCACTTTCTCCTCCGCTCGCTCTCTCTCAAATCAATGCCACTTCGACCACGATTGGTGAGTGATGATTTCAAATTAAATATGAATGTAGAACAACTTTCACACGGGCAAGATGATTTTGCATTATGTATATTGCCCCAAGATTATGGTATTATACTGTGATTTTTTTTAACTTTAATGGCTCGCAATGCCCTTTTTGCAGTAGTATGTTATGAAATGAACTCCATGGTATTGGATTTTTAATCTTGCTTGAGAAGTATTAAAGCAGTAAACACTCAAAAAATGCAATAAATAGGCAGAAATCAATTTTGTCTTCTGCAATTTTGTCTTTTGAAATCATAGGTTTTGTCTTTTCGAAATGGTTCCCTAGTTCCTTCTTTCAAATAATACATGCAGATTGTTGAAATTGTCCCCAAACATGGGGTGAATGAACAAAGTAGATTGGCTTTTTGTTTCCATTTGTTGGTTTTCTTTTTCTGTTCATTGCTTTTGTAATTTAAACATTTTTTAAAAATTATAATTTTATTTTTATTTTTATTTTTATGTTTGATGGGTTTTTTTTTTGTCCTTTGGGTTTGCGTGTTGTGAGTTCTGTTTTGGGTCTTCTCTTTTCGAGATTTTCTTATATTCTGCTTCCCTTCTATCAAACAACACCAGTGTTTTACGTTTTATTTTTATTATCGTTAGCAAACCGTAGAGCTTTTCAACATGTCGAGAGATGGATAATGGTAAATTTATAATTATTTTATAACCATTTTATAATTCATATAATTCTAAAGTACACTCAATTTGATAGAGACATTGTAAACTAATTGTAATTTGATCAATTATATTAATTTATGGTCTATACCAATCTTATTAGAGGCAATGTGCCCTTTATGTCGGGATCAATGTCGTCAATACCATATATCTTAAAAGCTGCATTTATGTACCACATATCTACCTATCTACAAGCGTAATACATATCTACAAGTCTATCTTAATGCATTAGGTACAACTTCCTACTATCTTTTGTATCATATTTTCATTCGTAAACAAAGAAGAATAAGAAACTATAACGACAAATATCATTCAAACATATTACAGTCTCACTATCATTTTGAGCCTTTTGAAAATTACCCAATTTACTAAATTTTTTGGCAAAATAAAATAAGTAAAAATAATTATTCATTAGTACTAGACTCAATTTTTAAATATATTCTTTGACACTCTTCCATTTTGTTTAAATAAAATATATATTGAAGAAAAAAATAATTTTAATGTGCATGAATCTCTAACAGCGTCGGTGTAGAAAAAATGTGCCGATTGGCAATTAGGCATTTTCCATATACATTTTATATAGGCAATAGGGATTCTTCATGACATTTTTTAATAGTTGTAGTAGTGATTATATATAATCAACTATTTATATTTATAAGATTTAGTATAAATAACTATTCGCGCTATAAGCTCGTAACATATTAAACCCACTTCATTTAAGGCTACTCCTGTACAATGTGTACCCAAATATTTAATTTAGCGAGATCAACGCGTCGTGTATATCCTTTTCCCAATTGTAAAATGTGTTTGAATCTTCTCTATTCATATTCCCGCTTGGATATATAGATGATATGAAATGAGATAAAATATTTTAAATAATAATGAGATATTTGATAAGAAGATAAAATATTTTAAATATTAATGAGATTAAATAGTTTGTAAAAAAGTATGTGTTTGGATAATGAGATGATATGTGATAGTTTTAAATTTTTGGGATTTGATAAAGGAGTGGACCCCACCAATGATTGAAAATCATTTAATATGAATATATTAAAAAGAAGTAATATTTATTATTAATTAAAAATATTAATAAACATATTTAAATCTTGTAAAATAAATATTTGTAGTAGATTCCACCAATTTTTGTTGTTGGCTGAAAAATTTGAAATGGGATGGGAAAGTAAAAGAGGACTGTTCACTTTTAAACTTTTTTATTGTTTTTTACTGTTCACTATCGGAGAGATAAACTTTTTTTAAAAAACTTTTTCAGTATTCACTTTCAGTGATTTTTTACTGTTTACTAAAATTATTGAAAAACTTTTAAAATGAGATACAAACTTGAGAACGGCCGTTTGGATACTTAGACGAAATGAGCCGTACAATTTAGATGAGAGGTATCCAAACCGGACTATAATCGAAAGATAAGAGCAACAATATAATAACAATTGAAATACAACTATTTCATAACTTGATAATGAAATATTTTTTTTAGATTTTGCTACATGGAAGTCGGTATCTTAATACATTACTTATTGTGTGATCTATTACAAATAAAAAAATATTAATTAGTTTTTAAAATGATAAATAATATTTACAGTCATAGAGTGTATAAACACACTCAATTAAAAAAGTGATTAAATATAAGAGTTATATGAAAAAATTAATTTTTAAATAGTAAATCTTACTCTTTTTAAAAAAAAATGCGTGATACTTACACAAATTGTATATAAGATTACTTTTATTTTTAAGTTTGAAAACATTAAAATTAAATAAACGGTCAAATTTTTTTTTTTTTTTTTATAAAAACTAATATTTTAATATTTATTTATTTAAAACTTGTAAATGGTTCCTATTAAAAATTAATATTTTTATGTAAATTTTATATTTTTTTATTTTTAAAAAAATGTACAAAACTTGTCCATTCTATCGGAGCAAATATTATTTCTCGGACTAAATTACCTTGCACTTGTTTTTACTGCCAAGAAAACGAACAATCCAAAACGAAAAAGCTGTGTTACTCCACCGAAAGTTTGTACCAGTGTAAATCTTTTTTTTCTTTTTCTTATTTAAATATTTTTTATATCATTTTAAATATTTTTAAAAAAATAAGATTTACAAATTTTTAAAAAAATATTTACTTAATCATTAAATTAAAAAAAAATTAAAATTCGGAGAGCAGTGTTTCTCATACAAAAATCCGTACATTCCTACGATTTCCCATGCGCTCATTCTTGTTGCTAGGCAGCCCAGGAGGACACTGATTTCTCCGATTCAGATCTCGTTGTTATTGGAGATCCGACCCGGACAATGACTCGCTACGATTCCAATCCCTTCGACGAAGAAGAGGTCAATCCGTTCGCGGTGAGTTCTACGCCTACTCGTACATGATTTTTACATCTTTTGTGTCCAGATTTTGGTGGTTGGATTTAATTTTCTGGAATCGTGGATGTGATAGGCTGTGGACTCGTGGGATTTGGTTGTTTGGTTACTGATATCGATTTAGTAGTTAGATCTGCTTTTGATGCTTCATTTCTGGCGGAATGGGAATTCATAAAGCGCAATGTATCCTGTATTTTCCTTCTCTATGAATTTAACTTCCTTTATTTAGTTGCTGAGGAACCGAGAACAAACTAGAAGTTTGTTTTTTTTTTATATATTCCCTTTTCTTTCGTAATTATTTACTTTTATTTTTACTTTTCAAATGGTTTTTGCTGTTGAAGCGAATTAGTTCTCTATTTTCTTTATGGCAATGTCTTATTTGTTACATAGATTTTAGCTTGGTTGCTTCATAGATTTTTTTCTGGGAGAATGCCTTTAGCATTTATGGTTGAATTTCGTGGCACTCTATTTTCATAGAATGAGTTCATGAATTAGCTTGTTTGCTTCTTATATTTTTTTCTGGGAGAGTCCTTTAGCATTTATGGTTGAATTTCGTGGCATTTTACCTATTCTTTTGTATGCATGTGTCATCATGCTGTAGTGAGTTGATTGTGGCTTCAGATATACTGACTCCATAGAGCTTCTTATGAAATTATTCTCGACTTTCTTAGAATCCTGGAAGTGTTCGTCCCGCAACCTCAAGGCTTTCACCCCTGCCTCCTGAACCTTATGACCGTGGTGCTACAATTGATGTTACTCTTGACAATGCAAAGGTAGATTGAAGTACTGAAAATGTTAAATTATCAAATCCATCTTGGTGCCTATGAAAAAAAAGGAGATTCCCTTGCCTTCAACATTCATGGTTGAATTTCCTTTTTTAATTTGAGTTTATTTCCTGTTTAACTCAGGATTTGAAATCAAGGGAGAAGGAGCTCCAGTCTAAAGAAGCCGAGTTGAAAAAGAGAGAACAGGTAATTACTCCTAAGAGTGCATACTTAGCATCTGAGCATGGATTAGTAAATTACATACCTGCGATTTAACTAACACTATAGACCAATATTTCATAGAATGGCACTAAAATTACTACAGGTTTGTTAACTTTAGGGTGTGTATTAGCCAATTAGTTTCCACTGGGTAAAGTGCATGTTAATTTATTATTGTAACTGCAGGTAGGGCAAGAATAATTAATGGCCACTTGTTGACTAATTTGGGGTTGTAACATATTCAAGTTTAAAACTTTATCATTTTCTTTTGCTTGCCTAAAAATATTAGCTTAATATTATTCGCAAACTCTGTGTTATGTACCACCACATGCTTATAATGGTATGCATATATAGATTTATACTCTGTGCTTTTACTTTGCTGTGTTTACGTTGAAACTATATTTGAAATTGTACTCCATATGTTGTGAGCATGGAATTTTTTTAGTTTGCTTGTTTCATGGGCTTTCATACATAAACTGTACTTAATTGATAATCACATATCAGCTTTCATGACGCTTCACAGGAACTAAAGCGGAGGGAAGATGCTATAGCAAGAGGTATTCTATTTTTTATATGTGCTTGAATGAGGGGAATGTGCATTGCCAGTTTCCATTGCAAATTTTCAATATATGTCATTTCTTTTGTTTTGCAGCGGGAATTGTTATAGAGGAGAAAAATTGGCCCCCATTTTTTCCTCTTATTCATCATGACATTGCAAATGAAATACCTATCCATCTACAAAGAACTCAGTATGTTGCTTTCACAACATATTTGGGTATGTTAACTACACATCCTCTCTCTTGGCAGTTAGATTCAGTGTTTCAATGGTTGTATACTACTTATTTTCATGTCTTAATATTCACACTGCGTTCTTTGTAAGAAGATTAGTTCTTGAACTTGCAAATTGATGTTAAGATGTTCTAGAATTTTCTGGAAGTTGAATCCAGAGGCATTAAGTTTTAAACTCATGCACCCAGTGGTCTTGAATCCATAATCACACCTTCTACTTTGTTATTACTAGGTGAAAAGCTAGATTTACTGGCATCCAAATTCCAACTTGGATTGTTTTACTTTTCATTTCAAAGAATCTGGTCGGATTCTAAAATAGCCTGGATAAATCCTAATAGCTGTAAAATGAATTTGACATTCCTTAAATGCCCAGTACCATAAAAACACTGAAGCCCACATCTTCTAATATCTAACATAGTTTTGCTAATACAAGCTGCATCATCAGTACTACTCCATTGGTCGATTGTATTTGATTTTCATGGCAAGACCTTTCATGAATTCCTTGTATCAATAAACAAGCATGCTTAGGCTTTGCTCTTGTATATGTCCCGTATACTTGGGCTCTTGCCTACTCTTTTGATCAATAAAAATTTGTTTACCGCTAAAAAAAATACAAGCAGCATCATGTTTCTGATAATACCCAAGAAATAAAAATGTGAGTCAACAAAATTATTAACTTCAAGCATCAGTTCCATGTTTCGAGACTTGGAATCATATTTTTTTAATTAAGAAGTATTTTTAAGTGCTCAATATCAGCTATTCTGCAGCGAAGGGGGATAAACCAATATAGCTTGAATCATGTCTCAAGAAAAACATCATGTTTAAAAGGTTCAGTTTTCACATTTTTTATTGAGTTAACATTCAGGCTGTTCACAGCTGTCACTGCCTTTCCCCTTTTCTTGTTTGGTTCTTAATTTGTTTAGTTTGCTCAAGCTGGCTACCTGAAGTTTCTTTTACACATTATTTACTAGATATTATTTTGTAGTAGGGACCTCTGTGGTTCATGATAAAATGGTGTTTCTGCTTGCAATGTGCACCATACTATGAAATGACACCACCTTAATTAACAACGGGTTCCAATGTGCATTTTGATTACGATATAACTGCTAGTTGTTTTGATGATGTGGAAACTCACCAAGGCTGGGCCCTTCAGACTTAGTCCTGAGGAGTGAACCTTGGATAATGACCCTCACACTTCAAACCGCATATCTGGTAATCCAAGGGAACTCATAGAGCAAAGGATGTCTTTGTCTACAATTCATTCCAAGCCCACCCTTTCACCACTAGGCTGCACTCTGATGGGCGATTATGATCTAAATGTTAATATGAACAAAATATAATCTTAACAGCTAGATCTTAATAGAAGCTGCACAGTGAAATCATAGTTTGAAGTACACGTTGTTGGAAAAGTGGTAGTTCGAGGATGTAATGTGTAATTATCCCTTTTCTTTTTATTTGTACCATTGGAAAACATGATTTCTTTATTTTGTTTTTGGGTTTTATGCTTGTAAAGACGAACATTGAAGCTTCTAATTGGTATGTCTCTGTTCAATTGTTTGAGACAGATCTTCTTGGCTTTTTTTTTTCTGTCATTTTTTTATTCTATAAAAAATGTTGTGATAAAAATGGTCAGAATGTCCCTGTTTACTTTGATTAAAAAAAAAAAAAAAGTGACTCTGAGCTTATGAACTCTATATCATGTTGTAGGTTTGGTTGTGTGTCTCTTGTGGAATATTGTGGCAGTTACGACCGCTTGGATAAAAGGGGAAGGTCTGTTTTGTAATTTTATGCAGGCAGATAATCTTGATTCATAACAAACAACAGTCTTGCGGGATTTGGTCTTGAACTTATCTTCTCTTGTAGGTCCAACAATTTGGTTTCTTGCTATCATCTACTTCATATCAGGGGTTCCAGGAGCATATGTGCTGTGGTATCGGCCTCTTTATCGTGCTATGAGGTATTATTCTGTCTGATTTCATAACGCTCCATTCTCTTTAGGGATATGATGCTATATACTATTCATATCACACTGAAAGAATAAACAGTTCTATAAATCAAAAGCCTAAGCAACCCTTGTTGCTAAAAAGAAACTTAAAAACTAAATATAGTCTTCATTCCAACAATATCATACTAAGCATGAACTCTCTATTGTGCTAAAGGCACCTGTAAAAGCATCTTGTAGATAAAGGATTTGGCCCATGACTCCGTGACCTGTAGACTTGTCTTTGACAGTCATTGGGTAGTTAAAACATAAAAACAAACATGAATTGATTACTCTGTAAATAGATACATCATACAGTTACGATAGTTAAAAAAACATCTTTTATCTTTGAAAAATATCGATAAAACATTTTACACACATCACAAAGCATTTTTCATTTTTTCTCTTTGGTAGCCTACACACAATTACGTTTTTGTGTGAGAGTTGGTAATCACAAGGATCTCAACTCCATTCCAGCGGCTGTATGGGTGGAGTCACATTTAGAATCATTTCATGCATTCATAAATAATATTCCTTTCTGTTTTGGTCTATTCTTTTCCTCTTGTACATGGCATATAGTATATACATACCATAAACTTAGCAGAGTATACAACTTGAAAACAGTTGAGTAAACTTACATTACATGTTATATAGTTTATGTATGAATAACCCGTTATGTACAAGTTTACTCAAATGTTTTTATGTTGCATGCTTCCACTACATTATGTACATATAAAAAAAATGTCATACATGTTATGTAAAGGGGCTTTCGAAGGAAGGCTACTATCATATATTTAAAGACTACATTGCATGCTTCATATGGTATAGATGAGCTTGCTATGGGCTTCCACTATGTTGCATGCCCCACCAACGAGATTTTTTCTTTTAAGTGTAAGTTTTGAGGCTAAGTGGCAGTAGACTAG
Organism: Pterocarya stenoptera; assembly: GCA_003123785.1. Lineage (NCBI taxonomy): Eukaryota > Viridiplantae > Streptophyta > Magnoliopsida > Fagales > Juglandaceae > Pterocarya > Pterocarya stenoptera. Next base: position 66,641 of record QEOT01123702.1, read on the forward strand.
ACTTACTAATAAAAAAATTAATATAAAAATGAAAAAGAAAAGACCATAGACTTGACCTATGTTGAGTTTCCTTTCCAATGGTTTAAACCTTGCATTTTTGGCTAATAGCATGTTTTTTAGGAAACACTAAAGGCTGCGTTAGTGAAAATGATGATTATCAGCGTCTCAATCTGTCAATAGTGAGTTGACTGTGTATGTCCATGCCAACATGCTTGTAAAGAACTATCAATATTTTGCCTAATATTTTCGGTTGCCATGTAGTGCTTCATTCAGTGCCTTGGCAGGGAGTGAATGAAGAAAAAGAAAAGAGAAGAAGATATTTTCTTTTTGCTCCTGTATCATTGATTATATGAACTTTTTTATTGTTTTTTCTGACATATCAGGTTCTCTTCTAAAATTGTGTGCCATCTCCTGTTATAGGACTGATAGTGCTCTGAAGTTTGGTTGGTTTTTTCTGTCTTACGTGGTAAGTTAATTTATTTTTTTGTTTTAGATGTCGTTTCTGGATAGAAGATGTGTTGGGATTGCTTGATACTGTTGTCCTCCGTGCAGGTACACATTGCATTTTGCATCTTTGCTGCAGTTGCTCCTCCCATTATTTTCAAAGGGAAATCCCTCACGTAAGATTCTAGTTTTTTCCTTGGCTCTTCTTTTGCAAGTAGGTAAAAAAGTATGGATGAAGAGAGAGAATGAATTCACATTAGAGAAAATACATTACTGGTATTTCCTGGTGTATTAATTATTTCCTTCTGTACTCTGCTGCTGATTTTGTACGGCGTGCTCCTGTGGACAGAGGTATTTTGCCTGCAATTGATGTGTTAAGCGGGCATGCTTTGGTGGGGGTAAGCTTCAAACCATTGTATATATCTTTATTGACTTGGATGTTGTAGTAGTGGTATAGTAGCAAATCAATTGCTCTCAGCTATATAGTAGTAGTGGTATAGTATTGTGTAGAATGAAATCTGACAAAGTATATCTTGATACTACTATCATAGTTGATTTCATTTGATTTCGTGAGGTCAGGTTAGATCTAGTTTTAAATGTTGCCAACTGTAAGAGAAAAATGGACTGGGACATGAATTGTTATGTGTTGATGTCGTCGGTTACTTCTGACAATGCTTTTGTTCTCACTTGCAGATATTCTACTTTATTGGATTTGCGTTTTTTTGCCTTGAATCATTGCTCAGTATCTGGGTTATTCAGGTTTAACAATTTTGACTTAAAACTCTGCATAATTGTGGGGGTCACGGTATCATTTTGGTTTCTGAGGCTGTCTTATCTGCTCTATTCTGCAGCAAGTATACATGTATTTCCGAGGCAGCGGCAAGGCTGCTGAGATGAAGAGGGATGCAGCAAGAGGCACCATGATGGCAGCACTATGACCTTGCACATATTGAACCGAGATGTAATTTGCGATTTCATCTCGCCTGATTTGCCCAAAGAGTTCGATAGCTTAAATCGTTCGCTCCTCGCCGGTTCTTGGCTTGCTTTGCAGTCACACCTCTTGATGTATTTCCTTCTGTATTTATGTTTTGCTAATACGATGAATGTAGATTAGCTGAAACACATTTTTACTGTTGTATTTTGGGTTCCACCGGTACTATATACTTATTAGTTGAGAAATTGAGTCATTAGATTGTATTAATAGTAGCAGCATGTTATCCCACCAAAGTCATTGACGGACTTCAAAGGAATCAGATGTCGAGTTGCCCACATCAACATTAATTTACATGATCAACTCGTGCCTAATTGTTTAATCGCTCGTACTTCCAAAAGAATGGATGAAATAAAGCTCATCCCACTCCATTTGGTGCTATTGTTATGTATTGTTCAACCCATATATACCATCTTTTACAGTCTCTTTATAAAACAATGGATTCCACCTGAAAAGGTATTAAAAAAAAGATAATGATAGAGTTAGTACTGTTCTACCATCTATTTCTACTAGTCTTTTATATTTAATTTTTTTTAAAATTTTTTATTTTATTTAATGGTTAAGGAAATGATTATTAGTAAAATTATATATATATTTTTAATTTTTTCTTAATGATTAAAGATGTTAAAAAAATATTTAAAAAAAATAATAAAAAATTAAAAAATTATAAACTGATGATGTCCTGTTCAATAGGTAGGAGAGAGCTTGCACGTCATGTCAGTGTGTGAAGCAAACTGATGATGTCGTTCTCAATATTAATGGTAGGATATATAATCTTAACATACAAGTAAACAATCCGCCGCTATCATCACAGCATTATGATTTGTAACGACTTTTTTTTTTTTCTGTTTTGTTTTGTTTTTCACATTATTAAAAATATGATGTAGTATTTGAAAATCGATGAGCTTTCCTAATTAATAGAATTCTAAGACCAAAAAAAAGAAAAAAAAAAAAAGAACTGCACCCCCTCTTGCCTATAGTCTATATTCTATATCAATACAATAAGTCATGTGCAACTTAACTCAATTTCAAAATCAAAAGAGCTTATTCAATCGAGTAATGATACATGTAATTTTTTTATTTTTTTTTTTACGATTTTTATACAATCATATTTTAAAATAAGGATGTTTTTGTAAAAGATATTATCTTTATAAACTATTTTATCAAAATACCCCCATTTCAAACATGATTATATAAAAGACTGTAAAAAAAATTGTGTATATCATTTTCCAATTCAAAATACTACATAAATCAGCAAACAAAGTAACCTTTTTTTTTTTACACTAATACCTTTAAATAATCAAAAAAATCTATTTTTTACTAAACTAAACTCTTATGATTAGAAGAAAAAATAAAATATTTGAGAAAATAAATGTGTAAGGTACGGAAAATTTTATTTTCTTTGTTTATTCATTTAAAAAAAATATAAATACATGCACGTCATTGCAAATTATTAAGTATATAACTTTACTTATATTTACTTTCTTAATCATTAAATAAAATTAAAAATTAAAAAAGAAATTAAATACAAAAAAAATAGTAAATAAGTAGTAATAGGGTTGTAACCTTACCATTATTCAAACCTAAAATCGATACTCTCCATACGGATTTGTGGCCTCGAAATTTTTAAAAAATTGAAAAATTATTGTATGCATTTATTAACAGAAGATATTTATAATTATGAATTGTGTAACATTACGTAATCGCTTTAAAAAAATATAAATAAAATATAAAATTTATATAAAAAAATTAATTTTTAATAATAAATTTTACTATTTTTTAAAAAAATTACATATTTCATAATTATACACGTAAAATTACTCATCTTCTAATTACATGGAAAACATACAAAAAGGCTATCCAAGATTGCCCATTGGCCGCCCCCTTGACTAGCACTTGCGACTTGTCCATTCTCAAACCCATATCAAAATCAACAGGTACCTACCAACTACCACCCACATGTTGGAGTTTCATCGAAAGCCCCGCTTAGTTATTACAGGCTCATTACCAGCCCTTCCTCTTGTCCAAGTGGACGTACCAGATCTTGCTACCATCCATGCATGGTTATTATTTCCCATCTGCATTATTACACGTGACACAATACGACAAGCCCTTTCAGACTTCAGTCACAGGAGAGAACAGAGAAGCTTCAAAGCTACGCATTTTCCCTCAACTTAAATGATCCAGCCTCAAACCACAATATATCAATCCAACGGCTGCTATGCCTACGATGCTCTCCAAACTCGCTCGACCTTTAACTCATCTCACGCACTATACTATATATATGTATTAGTTTTGCGTGGTGTGTGATGTAGGCCTCGTATTGTAGCAGCAGCAAGTTTCACATATATACATTATACCGGAAAATAATACAATGGTCTGTTTCTGTTTTCTGGTCGATCAACAGCGGAAGGTGCATCGGAGCAAGCCGGTGGCGGGAACCTGTTCGAGGTGTGGGGGCGGGGCGAGCGTGGCGGATATGAAGACAGCTACAAGATTTTGTCATGTGCCTTTCTATTGGAAATCCTGGAAAGCCATCATATGCACATTTTGTGGAGCCGTTCTTCGATCCTACCGTTAGATCATAGATTTTTATACAGGCCAGCCAGCCTCTACTTGTTAGTTAATTTGCATCTATCCTGAAACTGTTATACATTGGATTGCTTTATAGCCACCGCTAGTTAATTTTGTGTGTTTGTATTTTTGACTTATTTTTTACATGTATTTTTTAATATTTTTAAATATTTAAAAAAAAATCACATCATTATTAAAAATACTTATTTAATTATTAAGTTAAAAAAAAAAAAATCAGCAGGATCTCCAGCATTTTCTATAATTTCCGTCATACATTATTACATATGAATAATAAAGAAAATTCTATACACCATACTAATATCATACTTTCATCCTACTAGATAAAATATGTCATATTTATTACTATTAAATAATTATTTATTGTATGCTTTTTTATTATTTAATGGTGATGAATGTGATGCATACCACTTAATATGATCAAAATAAAATGAGAGTATAGTATATAACATTACTCGAATAATAAATAGTATTCCAAAACTAATATTTGAACAATCATAGAGAAAATTCTGAAAAGCTTACTAGTTAGTGTAAGACTGATAATTTGGATATAAAAAATAAAGTCAATTTGAACGTCAAAAAAATATATTCACCTTTATTTATCAGCAACTCGTGAAATCATAAGTTGCAGCAGGGTAAAGAGATGATACAAGCCCATGTTTAGACCCATCAAGGCCTCACCCCTAAAGACCCACAAGAAGACACGGTCTCTTTCGTTTTCCCATAACAAGAAGCAATAACTTGAGAGCAGGAATGATTCAGGTTGGATTGGAGACCATAATTAAGGCGGTTTTTTTTTTTTTTTTTTTACAGCAATATTGATTGTGTGCCGACACCTAGCTTTATGGGAAGCAGTTAAACAGGACCACAGGTAGGATTTAAGATTATGTTTGGAAGATGAGATGAAATTTTGTATTTTGTTTTAAAGTTTAAAATATTATTTTTTAGTTTTGATATTTGAAAAAATTGAATTAGAATTTGAAAAAGTTATATTGAGATTTGAAAAAATTGAATTATTTATTATATTTTGTATGTGGATTTGAAAAAGTGTAAAGATGAGATGAAAATGAAAATTTTGAGTGAAACATGTTTTCCAAACATTAATGAAGCCATTTGAAAAAGTTTACTTACAACCGTCCCTTGCGTAATCCGTGCAACCCGTTCTTAAAGAATTTTATTTTTTTAACTTTTCTGATGTTATCCTTTCGTCCCTCTCTCTCTCTCTCTCAATCAACTTTTTTTTTTTATCTTCTTCTTCCTCCTTCTATATTTCTCTCCTCTACACTTCCTCTCCGAAACCCTACCCCCCTCATACTTTCATCCCTCTCTCTTTCTCTATCAATTTTTTTTTTTACCTTCTTCTTCCTCTCTCTACATTTCTCTCTTTTGCATTTCCTCTCGAAAACCCTTGCCCCCCCATACCAAAGCCACAATGCCGCCAAAGTTTAACCCTTTACAAGTTGTAGATGTCTACTTCCGAGTCACTAACAACGAGGTTGGCGAAGACCGTAAGAAATCAATTTTTTTTTTACCTTCTTCTTCCTCCCTCTTCATTTCTCTCCTCTGCATTTCTCTACTGAGAATATAGAGTTTGAAAAGGACCAAAAAAAAAAAAAAAAAAACAGAGGGTGATGGAGTGGTGGTGCTGTCGTGTGTGGAGCAGTGTAACATTTGGTAGTGGCTTGGGTTGCACAGATTCAAACAGTGATGGTGTTGGTTAACACCGAGAGGACGTGTGATGCTTTGAGTGGTTCTCATCTTCGTGTGGATGCAGGTGCATGATTGCGAAGTTGGGTGCATTGCATGGGGCTTCTCACGGCTTTGGCGACATTGTGGAGTTGCGCGTGTAGAGGTGAACGGGTTGGAAGTGTTGGGCTTACAGAGGAGCTAACTTGGGTTTCGTATCTTAGAATTCAAGTGAGTTTGTTTGGAGGTAAAAAAATTTTACATCAAAAGAAGCGCCGGTTGCATAAAGTTGCGCAAGGGCGGTTGTATGTAACTTATCTCTTTGAGAACCATAGGTGCAATGTAGATCAGGCATGGGCATAGATGAGAAAAGCTTGTATGCTGCCCATAGTTGACTGCTACAACGTACCACAAAGAATTATTTTATTTTATTTTTACTTAGTGATTAAAAAAATAATTTTAAATGTATTGATGTATTTTTTTTAATCTTTTAAAAATATTTAAATGTATTAAAAAAATATAAAATTAAAAATAAAATAAAAAACACAAAAAGGGACAAGTGGTATAAACGAGCGGTTGGGCAGATTATATATATATATATGGTTAGGTCTTAAAAGATCTGAGGTGGAAGAATCTAATGCATGCAGCGATGTGGAAGAATCATCGGGTGATGAGTGCTGCCCATGCACGTGCCACTTTGGACGCATGCATGTAAGACACTCGCGTATTGTTGTGACAGTGCAATGTGTATTGTTTGCAGGTGGTCAAAAGACAATAATTAAACATAAAAAAGGCTATGATGTTTATGTATGGATCATCTTGTATTTCACATGTATATCTAAAATAATCAATTATACGTCCAAAAAAAAAAGAGCTCCAATGAATCATGTGCTTTAATATTTTGCTAGATGCATAACTAGGAATGAAATGATTTCCATGCATCTAATATTTCTATTTTTTTTTTATCTCATAATTAATAGTCACGTTTTTTTTTCATCTTTTGATTTCATTTTTAATTTTTTTGCTTATAATTGTTTTAGTTATTTTGTGTATAGGACGAAATTCTATTATATTGTATATGATTAGATATTGCAAATATAAAAAGATATCGAAATATTGCAAATTCTTAGAAAAAATACTTGAAATTAATAAAATATTAAAAAAATAATGCTTAAATTATATGGAGAGAGAAAATAAATTAATTAATATATGATATATTGTAAATATCAGTAGTTAAAATACAAAAAATGAATTTTAATAATGTATTATAAAGAAAATATACAAGAAAGTATTGAGAGTGCTCTAACCTTATAAGGGGAAATGAGAAACGGGTAGCTATATCAACAAATATAATGAGTTGTTGAGTCCAAGAGATCATATAGCCCATGTAAGACTCACTCAATTTACTTACTTTTATTTAATTCAAACCGTGAAAGAAATTCGACAACAGTTTTTGGGGAGTAGAGTTACTTACAACCCTGAAGAACATCCAAAATCTGCAGAATCAAATCCAATAAGCATTGAATTCAGTAGTACATCCTCAGTAAGAGAATCTCATCACTTAAGACATTCCCAACAAATATTAGCCAGCTCGTCTCAGGGGCTTCTAGTTCTTCCTTGAACCATTTCGCTGCGGTTGTTAGACAATTTTATCCATCTACTCACAATAATTGGAAAATCTACATCAATAACAATTCTTTAAAAAAGATGAACCAATAAAAAAAAGGGGGTAGAACAATAAAATCAAGCACGAGCCAAATATAAATGGAAGGAATAAGTTACTGAATTTGATAGTATTATAAACCAGTCCATGTGAACAGCGAACACTGATGAACAACCCAGGGAGGGAGGGAGGTAAACTCATATCCGCTGTCTGTAAGGTAGACAAATGACTCTCAGAGCTTATCAAATGTGGGTGGGTGGGCTTGATTGGGCAAAGAACCCACATGAGGGGGGAAATATAGGATTGACGGATTAATGCTTTTGGAGACTCAAGTCTTCACATTCCTAGTAAAGTCGATGCAGGTTTGGCAGCTGCAATCAGAGAAACGACAGATTTCACATCCAAAACAGACACAAGAAGTGCAGCCCTTGCATGTTGGAGAACGCGTGCAGCCCCTGTACACTCTGCGACTCGCTCGCTCTTCGTCATCATCACATGTAATTCTGAATACAGAAAGCCATTGTTTCACATGAGTAAAACTATGAAACTCAACCAAAGAAACTACCATAAGAGTTCATGCCTACTAAAATCACCAGTGTGCAAACAAAGATAGATACATAAATATTCTTGTACATGAAAAAAGATATACAGGAACTTGTAGTGATTTTGGTACGTGAGTGTAGATGTGTGTGGGTGGGTGGGTGGGAAGTTGCACCCCTTGTCCATCGCATTTTGAATAACGAGGCCTCGAAGATATATTATTGGCAGTGTCCCACTAATATCTTTGCAAGGCTTCCTAATTTTAAATGTGATGGGTCATCCAGTGCAAGATAGCTGGCATAAAAAAGTACATCACTCATAGTTGCCAAATCCCTTGATTTCTCTCTCTTTCTAGTCTTCGATAACTTTCTAGTTCTTTAGTGCAAAAAGTCCACTCAGAAATGCCGATGGCTGTTGCTGCACTTCTTCGATTGATACCTTAGACAATCCTATCCATTTTTCATTATCTTATCTGTCAAAGCTCAACAAGCACCATACCGCCATTGACACATACCCACTTCAATAGTGTTTCAAAGTTCATACACGAGCAAACATCTTTGTAGCATTAGAAAGACAATGAGAAATTAGCTGATAATTAGTTATTAAAGAGTAAATAAAAAGCCAAGCACAGTTCCTGGAGCTAGGGAGCATGGAAACACGACATACTAAGTTGAGTATGACAGTCTTCAATTTTTACATATCCGTATATTATGATAAAGCGTTTGTGGCTTGAAGTGCCTGAAAGGTGGAGACCATTTTTTCCAATCACAATCTTAGAAAGAGAAGTTGAAACCAGAAACATATAAAAAGCTCCTCTTAAATTATGCCAATGCAGAAAGATTCCACCCAAAGGTCCAAGATAGGTTTACCTTCAGTCTAAGTGAATACACAGGATCATTTGCATTCCATCTAAATGCCATAATGGTATAAAAGAGCTAAGCTACCTTTGAGCCAAAATCAACATTTTACATGTATAAGAAATTCTTCCGTGTCCTATATATGAAACTGTGGAAGCTTACAGAGGTTTTCCCCAATTCCCTCACAGGAACAAAAATTACCTTGTGAAATTTACTTCAGGCTTCATTTGACATACTAACAACATCTTCAAGATTTTACTGATTACGATGAAAATGAAACACCACGGCTGAGGTCCAGACCTAAACAGACCAGGGTCCCCCAAATCTATTAAACAAACTTGCATCTTGAAAAATCATTTTAGGGATAAATCGGAACCTTCCAGGTCACTTACAATCTAAAAGATGCTGTTTTTTGTAACAAAGCACAAAGGTATCCTATGTGGAAAAGACAAATCTACAGTAAAAGTAGAGATAAAGAAAAAAACAGGCCAGCACATTGAATGAGCATAATGCAAGCCATTAGAAAAAAGATTTATCATATTGAAAATAAGAAAACTGCAATCATTTCAGTCCTGATATATGCACTGACACATTTCTAGATACCAATTCTCTAGGATAAAACGGTCAACATAAGCAGCATGTTACTGAATGGCTCATATCCTCATATATCAAATAATAAATTCAACACTATTCTTTTGAGGATAAAAAAAAACAGAATTCAATTTAAGGGCAAACATACTTATCATATGGAAGATCAGGACATTTCCAATTTACATCTGCCAAAGCATCATGATGAATGCGACATTCCTCTTTTGTTCGCAATCGGAACCTACGCTCCTGGTTGCATCTAGTACAACGAACAAACTCATCACGGTGAGAAACTCGTCCATTATGGGATCTGTGGGACCCATTAGCATTTTTTGATACTTGGTTGTAGTATTTGAGCAGCACTGTCTTAAACAATGGAACCTTCTCCCCATTAACTATAACCCAAATATTATTCTTCCATTTCCTAGCTGTCTCTCTTCCAGAGTGCTTCTCAAATGCAGCCGGAGTCAACTTGTCTAGTCATTCAAATAGTCAGTAGAGGAATTAGATGATCAGAACTATATAGCACATGCTGTACACAATACTAGAAAGTATAGTGCCCGCATGAGATTATAAGAATGAGCAAGAAGACATGATAGACCAGCATCCTTACTAGTTCAATACATTGCACGCAGCATATTTAAAGGACAATGAATCAGAATTTGGTAGATATTGACAAAAGGATTGTGCTAATCAAGGTAAAGTCCTTAACAACTGATCCAGTCATTACATCTACAACATTCTCTTGAAAGAGCCATAAGATGACCGACAGTATGAAGAAGAATGAATGGTTAGGGACCGATAGTAGGCAGGTGGTTCTTTCAATTCCAATGATTGGGATCAGAAATCAAATTATTCAATCAAGTGGTCGATGAATTAGGTCATCAAACTGAGTTCAGGGCTTACAATCTTTCAGAATACAAGTTTGGCATTGCACAAAGAAATCTTCAAGCAATCCTCAGAATTTTTCTAGGTGCTCATCCAAAAAGCTGTCATTGGAAGCCGGATACCTAAAGCTATATATAGGAGGAATGCAGCACCTTATTAAATCCTCAGCCATCTATACTACCCATGAAACCTTCAATCTAGGCACTTGCACCATGGAAACGAAAATGCATGCATACCAAGAGATGCATGAAGCGCATACCAACTTGACAAACCATGGCCACGATTGTTCATCAGAATTCAAGCTCAAACTTTGATCATTGCCCGAAACGACCAAGGCCTAAGAACAAACGGATCACCATAGGATTATCAAAAAGAAAAGAAAACTTTCTTCAGTGACTCCATTGGTAACATACCAACAAAACCGAGAAAAGGAAAACATGGAAAAAACCATAAAATATACAACCAATGCTACATCATCCCTCAACATTATACTCTGCTGAACAGAAACAGCAGAACTTGGAGGGTAAAAAACCAATCTCAAACTAGCCGAAGAGATTGAAATAACAACCATAATTACAATACAGGTTTCATTCAATGATACGCACTCAAAGAACACCACCGTATTAAACAAAACAGCCACGTTTCAATCTGAACCGGACCATATCCTGTTGGCCATATACATAACTGCACTATTTTGTGTTGAACATTGAAGATAACTCCTTCACTCAGACAAAACAACATACACTTGAACTGTGGAGCAGAAAAACAATGAACAACCTGCAAGGCTCTCCATCACCAATAACTCTACTCCCGAAGCAGATTAAATAACAGAAAGTGGCACACATCAACGTCAAACCCCAGTTCACCACAAACGGTATATGCACACGCATACACGCATCCAACATGCATAAAAATCAAAACTCATTTCCCAAAAAGAGCATGACTAGGCAGAGAGAGAGAGAGAGAGAGAGANCGTACAGTCAGTTCCTTTTTTTTTTTCACTGGGCCACATTTGTATAGGTAGTTGAACGTTCACGAATAGGTTGCCATTTATGATAGTTTAATCGTAAAATTAATATATGATTTTTTACGTTTTTATAAATAGATATTTAAATGTTTAATTTTTAATTTTATAGTTTTTAAAATTATAAAATTAATTTGTAAGCTCTTGAACATTTTAGGCTATGTTTGGAATATAAACACACATCAATTTATCTCAAATTAATTATTGATGCGATCTACTACTTTTTCAACTTTTTATTAAAAAATTAAATTTATTTCAATCTACTTCGTATATTGAAACGCATATCTAACTTATTTATATTCAATCACATCTTAATAAAACTCACAAAATACTATTATTTAGAGATCATCTCAACATTTAAAGCAACCATAAAGTCAAATATATTAGGATTAGATGCGGATTGATGAAGTAAATGGTGAATATATAGTCCAATATATGTGATAGTTTTATGGATTATGCATGCATGCATGGATGGTACCCATAATCTAATATTTCAAAACTCTTCTTTTGGACTCACTTCCATTCTGCGGCTCGACTCACGTTAATGCGTGTAATTATTATTATTATTATTATTATTTTATTATTACACGCATATTTGTGAAACAAATTAGCTTCATATGCGTCAACAAATTTTATTAGTTTAGGAATAAAAATGATCACCTCTAGTACTACTAGACTTTAGATAAAAAAATAGTACAACTTTACACCACATGAGTTGGCGAGATGCATGCATGGCGTAGGATCGGAAAAATTAAATAGTTAATTAATTGTTTATTTCACCATACCAAAGAAAATCAACATGAATCGGAGGCCATCATGAAGTACTTCACCAAAACCAACATTATTGTAAAAATATTAAAATGAAATATTCCACCCAAATGATGAGAATATTTTAATTTCAAACTTCATTGCTAACATTATAATTACATGATTAATTAATTAATTTATTGGAAAGCATGCGGCCTATTTGCTTTCTTTATAGATACATGACAAGCTAGCGCGTCCGAGTCTTTTGCCTCTTTTTGGACCGTTTTATGCATTAATAATAATGCTTTATGCGTGGGGACGTGGACGGCATGCATGTATCTCCTAGTCCATATATAGAGCCAGAATATACAGTATCCAGATATAAAATGATCGTGGCCGTCAGATTAACATTTTATTTTCTAATGTTTTTCCTTCCCCAGCCAGCTTGCATGCATGGCATTGTTAATTTACTAAATGATTGCAAATTCTCTCGATCACATGCATGCTTTTGTTGCTGTTACGAAACTGTGCTCCCAGCAGGCCGGCGGCCATCTTGTTCGATCAAGGCAGGCATGAACGTTCATGTAATCGACCGAGCACGCGTACAGATCGCGTAAGACATGTGCACAGCTTGTAGCATTTGAAGATTACTTCATGGAACTTGATTTGATAGATAGGGCTGTCTGGAAATTTGTTTCGGCCTCCTGTTGATTATTCTCTAGAAAAGACTGCATGCTCTAGTACTTGAAAACTGCCCCGGCCTCATGTGCTTAATTTGGAGAGAAACTACATATGAAATACGACCACGTACGTAGTACAAAGGTGCAAGAACCGAGTTTGATTTCTCGGCCTCTCCATGAGGCATGTCGATTGTTGCTCACTTGCTCTAATCATCAAAATTTGCCTGCCTCTTCTTTTTGGGTTCATATTATATGTAGCATCGATCATTAATCCTCAGCTGGCATTTAGGTAAAACAGGTTTTATATACTTTGAGGTTAGGGAGTGTTGGGTCTTCCTTGGAGACAATAAATTAAAAAGCATGCATGCTAGTTCATCTTTAGGACAGCTCATGCAGCTAGCTATTTTTAGTATTTACCTTCTTGGTTTTTGGACCCAGTGGAGAGTTCATCTTTAGGGTATCATTACTGTGAGATGTGAGATTTAAAAGGATATCATGAATGCTTTATTGGGTGTGAGTTGAGAGAAATATTAGTAGTTAGTTGAACAGTAGCTAGGTTTGTATTGCATTAATGCATAAGCTGCAGTACTAAGCAGTAGCGCCATTTGCTGGTATATTATTTTTAATTTGATCAACTTGTTGGAACAGTACTATATATGTCCCAGCTAGCTGGCTTTCTTTATCAACAAATTAAGGCCCGATTCAGGGGGCAAGAAGCTGGATTGCTCTCTGTTGGTTCGTCATCCCCTAATGATGCCATCATCATTTTTGTGTAGAAAAGAAAATTGGGTTGAATTCAGTGACATTGTTGATGGTTATTTCTCCTTTGGTGGTAGAATGATAGACAGCTCTTTAATTACCAATGTGGAATATTGAGATATACCGATTCATGATTTGCTCCTTTGCATACAGAAAGTCTGCACTGCACACGTACAGCTTCATACATCACACATCATATATATATATATATATATTTTTACTAAATATGTAGTGTATAGATGATGAATAAAAAAATTCAATTAATTTAAAAAAAAAATGTGGTCATTGAAGATGATGAGTAATAAAAAATAAACTTACAAACTGATGTATTGACTTGATATGGTATGTCAAATTATAAAATTACTTTTATTATAAAGTAGATCTAATGAATCTCATGAAACTATATCAATTTATAAATTTATTTTCTATAATTTTTTTGTGTATACAACGGTTCTCTTTGAACAATAATACATATAGGCAACAGTGTGATAAACAGTGAAGAAAGCCATTCGCTTGACTTGGATTCCACTGGGAGAACCACCAGTCTAACACTAGCTTGATACAGAGTTAGACTACCAATTTGAAATGGAGAAAGATATAAATATAATACATATATATGGTACCGTTAAGAGTGTTTTTGGACATTTTTATATGTAGCTTAATTATTGCTTACTAATTAAATAGTTAATTCTTCAAGTTGATGATGAAGAGGCGCAGAATTCAAATTCCTGGGCGGCCGCCAATTCATGCTTTTTGTCATACAATAATCGGTTCCTCTTTTATGATATGAGTATCTGATGCAAAGTCAGAAGATTTTAAAAGTGGTGAAAACAAGTCTTAGAAATGCCAGCTTTGCTTGATTGTTGTGGGGGTTCAAATGCCACCGAACATCTGTACCTCCTGCTTAAAAGTAGTACCGGAGGATGATATGATTTGAGGTGAGTTGTAAATACTAATATTTTATATGTCTCATTAAAATAAATTTAATTTTTTATAAAAAGTTAAAAAAATAATGAATCCAGCCCATCAATAATTGAATTAAAATAAGTTCAGTTTGGTTGTACAACAACATAGGTTAGGTTGTTGTAAATTATATCCAAGCAAATAATATATATATATATATTTTTATATATATTGGTTTTGATGCCTCCCCTACAAGGCCAAAAGTATAGGATCGAATCATCGATGCCTCGCCTACAGTGGTTTCTGAGTTTCTTTTTTCTGATCAGGGAGCTTTATGGGATGAAGTTGAGCAGACCCAGAACGGGACAACATATAATATCCTTTAATGTAAGAATAAAAGGTGGATTTGGTTTCTGTGCAACAAATGGTGGGCATGCCAGCTATATGTATATGTTTGTTGAGCTCGTCCTGGCTTCTTCAGGTTGGCATGGAATCAATCTCTTGCCCCCGGGGCAGCGTGACAACCGATGCCTTTGTGTTCTGGGTGTATGCGAGGACAATTAATGTACAATGGTACAGCTATCCTTTTGTTTGGAAAATGTTAGTTGAACCATCGATTCTTTAATTTAAAATTTTTAATTTTTTTATTTAATATTTGAGGAAGTGAATATTAATAAATTGATATATTTTTTATTTTTTAAAAATATTTAAAACTGTGTAAAAAAATTAAAAATAAATAAATAAGTGTATTTGTACTGATTGATACACTGTTCGGTTAAATATCGAACCTGGTACTACTGTCATTTAAGTTTTTGTTCAAATTTGAGTGCTTCAT